>APFE030937028.1:178216-293238 GCA_000404065.3 Pinus taeda | reverse complement strand
ATATATATAGATAGATAGATAGATAGAGAGAGAGAGAGAGAGCTAAACACAATTAAATATCAACTTCAACAAATCAAAAGTAGATGTATAAATAAACATACACCATACAATCTATCTATCAATCAATCACTCAATTGTTGAATTTGTCCATGGACAAGAGTAGGTGGGAGCAGGAGGAGGTGAAAAGTGGTTGCAAGAAGAGCATTTGTCGACAAGGTAAAACTATTCAAAATTCCCTTGTCTCTTTGAGTATGTTTCATGCAATTTTACCTATCTTTATATAATGATTTATTGCATCTCTATTTTAGTTTTTAATAAATGATACTTGCACCTGTGACCTTCAAATTGAAAAGTAATACTCTCCTTAGCAACATTTTCGACTTAACCCCAGATACATGCATGAAAATCAATACTCTTTTGCAAACAATCAAACCAATAATCTCTCTTTGACAATATTTTCACCTTCAATTACATATTAATAATTGAATCTGTGAGCTCTAAAACCTCCACATTAATACTTTAATGAACTTTTCATAAAACTATAAATTTTACATCACTTAGAATAACAATCTCACAATTTTCTAAATTTCATCTTTACAATTACAGATTATAGATAACCCTTTATGGAGATAAAGGGTAAGATAATATTTGGTTACTAATCAACAAGTTCATTTTTACTATTTCCATTGATTTGGTATGGTGCTTATTTATCACATGCTTAAAATTAAATTTAAAGATGGTGAAAGGTATTTAATTGTAATTCAATTATTTGTATTGGTTAGAATTTTTTAAAATCACTTTATTTAAGTAAAAGCTATTTTCTTTGGGTCTTAATTTTTTTTTTGTTTATTTAGATGAAAGGCAATAACTTTTATGGTTTAAATAAGAGTCAGTAATTCTTGAAATAACCAGTATTGGTTAAGAAATTTACTTATACAAAGATATTTTGAACTTAGTCAGAATTAGATATTTGGTGGCTGTAAAAATAAAATGTAGTGCACTAGCTAATATAAATGATAATTAAATGATCAAACAGTCATGAGAAATGAATATAATAAAAATGACATATACAGTAAATATTCATATTATTTAAAATAATCAATCAAATTTAACTTAACAGCTGCGCATATGGGATGATGGTATCATCAAACCATCACATGGTATTGGCTAGGATTAGAAGTGATGACCACCGTGTGTGTCTGGGTGGTGTAGTTGGTTATCACGTTAGTCTCACACACTAAAGGTCCCCAGTTCGAACCTGGGCTCAGACATACTATTTTCTGTTTTGTTTGTACAGAATATTCAAGATTCCTGTCCGGCTGTTTCATATTTCGTTTGCACCAAACAACTAGAGGTGCCCGGTTCGAATCTGAGGTCAGAAATGTTGTTTGATATTTTGTTTGCACAAAACAACTAGACGTCCCCTGTTCTTTGTCTGTACAGAATATTCAAGATTCCTTTTCGAACCGGGGCTCAGACTTGCTGTTTCATATTTCGTTTGCACTAAACAACTACAGGTCTCCGGTTCGAATCCGAGGTTAGACAGCTGTTTGATATTTTGTTTGCACAAAACAACTAGACGTCCCCTGTTCGAACCTGAACTCAGCCATGCCGTTTCATATTCTGTTTGTACAATATTAAAGTTTGACTGGCGAACCAAAATTTAATCCGCATTTTTGTTTCTACGAAATATTACATCCAATTAGCACATCAATATTCTAACGCTCTGGTCTCACACGCCGGACGAGCTCAGACTTGCTGTTTCATATTCTCGTATTTGTGGCGGAGAAGGATCCGCTGACAGATCGCAGTGTTTTCTATTACGAATCGCTGAAGAAGGCGGGCAAAGATGCCGATTTGGTTATGACAGAAGACTAAGGCCACGTCTTCCATCTCCACAATCCGAAATCTGAGAAAGCCTTTGCAGAGTTTCAAACGCATTTCGAACTTCATTCATTCCTCATCTTCCAATGACAGTAAAAAGCCTAACCGCAATATTTCGGTATGAATATGAAGGCAAGTCTCTGGAGTTTCTATATACAGTTTCGTGGCGAAAAAACATAAAGGCTACGGGGTAGCGAATATTGAAGAAATTGGAAAGTATTAATAACAGAAAAGGCTACAGGGTAAGTTGTAACAGGTTTACCATGGTGGTGCGGAAATTGAAGATATTGGAAAGCCTTACTATGCAGATATTCAAATTGATGTGTTTCTGTTTCTGATGACTTTCCTTGGCTCTATGCTTATGACAGTTATGTTAAATATCTCTCGGCTGCGTTATTAGTGATCTGTGGCTTTCATTAATATGAGGTTAGTGTATTTTTCCATTTAGATTTATTAAAGTGCATTATCAACGGGGATTAATGTGGCTATATCATTGGATTTATTGGATTTATTGATAGTTATAGTTGGTTACCTCTGAATTATAATTAATTAGTTTTTATTATTAATATATTATTTTAACAATGGATTATATTAAGTATGGAGAGCATTAAATTTTTTTTTTGTAAATTTTTTTGGGCATTTGGATTGTGTAGACTACACAATTTAAATTTGCATTTCCAACAATTTTTTGCTAGATTTTATTGAACAAGACATATACATAAAAAAAAATACACAAATGTAAAATAATTTTCAATATTTTCAATATATATTAATCATAAGAAATATTTTAAATATGAATTAACCATAAGATATATATTTTAATTGCATTGTATAATATATGCATATATGCAGAGTTGATAGTGAAATATTTTGCTTAATCTAGGCATTGCAATATTTTATTTATGTACTACACTGTTCATATTAAAATTAATCTATGTTATAGTAGTAGGTTGAGTGATTTTCCTGTGGACATGTAGTACTTGCCTTGAAATAAACCATCTAGGGAGAAAATCTGATACTCCTAGAAAACTAAGTAATACCCAAGCTATATTTAAATTGAAATCCCTGAGAGAATACTCCCCTAGACCGTGGATCTGGGTCAAGGGTGGAAAACTATAAGAAAGACATATTGCAGTTGTCCTATGGTTGGGTGGACAGTCGAAGTGCCTCCCTTTGATTCCAATCTTTGAGAGATAAGATAAATCGTTTATTTATACTCCTTGTATATCTTCTTGCACTTAAATTGTAAATCACAATAACATGTGATAAAGAGTGTGTGAGAAGTGCCATTCATGGTTGATTACTCTTGCTCTTGATTGCAATATGTCTTGTAAAAATGCTACTATGCTCAAAATGTGAGGGATTTATAAATCCCTGTAAATACTGACATGTTCTTGGCTAATAGCATAATTCTTGTTAACTATTTAAGACTTTAATGAATTGTTATGGATGGGTAAAATACCACGGATTAATCATCATATCCATTATAGGTTCTTCTATGGTTTGAAAGCCTAAAGCAACTTTTCTTGATTAATATGCCTAGTGGTATATATATATATATATATATATTATATATACATATATATATATAATATATAATATATATAATGAATGGTCATTTTTCCTTCTCATGAGGTGTCGATGGGAATCAGGCATAAACATTTACATAAGGGTATGCATTTGTTAGGGGCATTGAGGTCGAAATGACTTAAAATGCTATGTATTGTGGACATGGGTTGGCTAGGATTAGTGTTTTTTTTATGGAGAGGCATTGCACCTATGTGCATGTATTTTAATGGATTGTACTACAATTGATATAGTTGGTTAAAGAGGATGTAAAATATACTCTCATGTTCGCAAGATTCTTAGGCATAAATAAGGATAAAAAGGGAAGCTGAGTAAGTCCATGATTTATTTAGAGAGAACCCATAAAACTATTTTCTCACGCTAAGGAAGAATTCACCTTCAGATCAAGGTGGATTCAGGTTAGTTTGGCTTGGTTCAGGAGTTCAGGCAACCGGGAAAAAGGATGAGTGCTAAGTCATCTAGGAGTTGAATCTCGAATGGGTCGAAATCAGCTAACATGGAGGCATAATCATACATAATGTAACTAAATATTATGTTGGTGTGGGGCCCTTCGAGGTTATAATGTAATAATTCCATGGATGATTAACTATTAGTAAAATTTAATAAAATAAAAAGGCTCTAAACGTTAATTAAATTAAGTTAAATAAAGGTGTACCAATCAAGGTAGGAATGAGCTAGACTAGGAGTTCAGGGTAATTTCACTTAACTGAAGGTCTAGAGGCACCTGAGATGCACACAAGAAAGCAGGACCCAAAGTCCAGGATGTGGGACTATGCCTGAACATACACGGGAAGAAACACTAGTTTTGGGTTTGGGGGTTTAGAGCCTTAGACTAGTGGTGTTTTAGAAGAAGGATTGAACCTCAAATGATCTAATATAATGTAATTCCTTAACAAAACAAGTTAAGGGGGATAGATCCATGGGCCATATAACTGAGTGACCTGGAAGGTGCAATGTGGGTGGAACTAAGGACCCATCGATACCAAATGGTGATGTGACACCATTTGGGCATTGCGTGGGTTCCACATGACAATTCCTTACTAACATGGCAAGAGTTATTGGCCAAACTTTAAATGGAAATAATTTTCAAGCCATAAGTCGAATTTCAATTAATTTTATATTGACAAAAATCTCTCAATGAGTTGAACGTGATGATGTGGTCCAAAGTGAATTCCACTAGCTTTGGAAAGAAAGAAATTTTGAGACCCCATTTCCATAATGACACCATGCAGATCAGGTTAGCTTTATGTAGCAACCCTCCAACTACTCGCGAACAATAAATTGGTGCTACAAATTGGTATCTGAGTAAAGGATTCAACACTGGACCCAAAAAGGCTCACTTGCACATGCACAAATGAATACTTGATTTGTTGGATATCCCTTTTGTTCATAATAGTGTGTTGATTTTGATTCACAATTGCACAAATGTTAGAATGGATGTAAATATTATTTGATTATCTTCATTTTAAAAAGCATACTAACTGAGAGTTGATGCTGCAAATGGTCTCAATTTAGGGTACATGTTACAAGTAAACCAAGGTATTCGGTAATTTGATTTAATTGCACTTGACTAACAATTATTTGTGTGTAATAGCATATAAGATAAGAAGACACATAAGAACAATAGAAAAATGTAGTGATGGCTAGCATAATGGTGCAATATAGCACAGACGAATCTCAACATGGTCAAGAAGAAGACTTAATTGGTAAAAGAGTAAGGGAAGGCTCCCTAGATTGGAAGGACACCATCAAAAGTATAAGTGCTACTTGATGAGTTATAAGGTTGACAATGAAAGACTTGTTGTAGTTCAGGAAAAAGGAGGAAGAGGTGAATGAAATTATCCTACAAATTTTATCTGATATGCAAGGACAAAAATAACAGGAGTTTGACACCAACTATTTAGATAGACAAAGGTCTAAACCTAACCCCTCGGAGGTTCAAAAGATAAAATATGACACCAACAAGGTAGGAAGCAACATAAAAATTCTGTATATGACTCTACCATTCACAGATTGGGCAGAGTCATTATGTATATGACTCTACACAATACTCCTTTCTTGGAGTTCATCTGTGTTGCATATACTTCTAGAAGTACGAGGTCAAGATGATTGGTGGTTAGGTGAAATCACCACACCAAGTTCTATGTTAACTCATGGTTTTTCTACTTTAGGTCTTCTGGAGGAAATGCAACAATCAGGAATGTTAGTACCTGTGCTACAATCTCATTGGTCAATGATGCATGTAAGTTGATATGTTCAGCATACCCTTTTCATGTGGATCCCTGCATCCATAACTTTCTAGTAATTATGTCCAGAGAAAAAGACGGTTCTTTTTGGTGTGATGGACAATTGGCGATTTCATGTCTAGCGATGAAGAATAGCAAATGACTACTATTCCGTATTACATGATACTATTCTTATCAATATTCAGACTTAGGTTGGTATATTAGTCTCAAGACCTATACTTAAAGATCTGATTAATGGAAAGATATAATTACTCACAGTGTATTATGGCCAAATATAAATGTCTTTCCCCCCCACCTCCCTCTGTACAAATAGAAGCAGGTGAAAAAATTTGATTCCAGTTCCCACATAGGAAATAAAGGTATAATATCTCGAGGAGAAAATGATCCTAATTGGCTACTGTATATTTCTTATATCAGTAAATGCAACAATCGCGGATTTGAGTAACTGCAAAGCAACCTGAAATGGCCAAAGTGGTAACAAATCCTATCAAATAGGTCTGATGGAAAATATGTCAATTCCCAATCTCCAATGAAAAACAATAAGATCTGTCTAGTTATACTCTTTCTTCTTTCAATTGGATCAACAAATTATTAAATTGGAAATGGTAATGGATGAAATGTATAGGTAATGAAATGGAGTTATAGTAAAAAAATACCTAGAGTATATACCTTCGAAATCAGAATCATTCCCTCCTTCTATGGGTGGGGAAATAATGGGATTAAGGAACATGCAAATATAGGAAAACCAAAAAATATAGTTGATCGAGCCAAGGTAATTCTCTCATATAGAAGATACTTTCCATCTCTCTATAAAAACCCATACTTGATCTAAGATCTCAAGTATGGGTTTTTATGAGTGGAGAAAACAAAAAGAAAAATATGAGATGGATTTAACCATTTTTATTATGCATATTGATCAATAAGATAGTCCCATACTACTCATTGTCTCATGCCATAAATAAACACGTACACTCCTCTGGAGACATGAAAATTCCTCTGGAGTCAAGGAAGGAAGTTAGAGGCATCCAAGCTTGTTTTTATGTTAGTGATTTTTGGGGTGATTTAGGTAAAATCACTATGGTAGAGGGTTGAGGTGGTTTGGCCTCTGGAAGCCTTGGTTGGTGCATATACGGAAGACATGTGCATATATTAAATTGATGCATCTATATATTCATATCTTCTATATCACATATCTTCCATATATATGAAACTTCCATATATACACATATCTTTCGTATATGCACAACTTTTGTATATGTGCATATTAAGAAGTTGCTCATATATGGGAATTATGTGCCTATACAAAATTTGTGCATATATCGATGCTACATATATACGAAGGTTGAAGTTGTTCCCAACTCTGGTATATGTGTAGCTTTTGTATATACACATATATGGAAGTTGTACATATACGAAAGATATGCACATAAAATTGGACTTGTCTAAAGATTATGTCATAATTAGTTGGTATTTTCTTTTCAAAGTTTTATAAGCATTTGCTTTGTTGAGCCCTAGCTGGAATGAATTGATGCCATTACCACATCATATAAGGACAAATTTATCAAGGGAGGTGGAAAACAAAAGGGCCCAAAATACCCTCCCCCTCAACCCAATCATGCTCGAAATTAACTTCCCACCAAATACTGTTTTGACCCCTTCTCCACTTTGAAAAAAAGGATCCTCCTATGACCATGCCATCACTTGAAATTGAAATTTCATACTCTAGTTCGCCTTCATGCACCCCCACTAAGCCACCCTATTTCTCATTTGTACCTCTAACACTCTGACACCACACTAGCACCTAGACATCCTAGAGAATGACAAGGATCTCACTGAGGATATGGATCCAGACACTCTTAACCTCCTTAAAATTTCCAAAGCTTGGAAAGGAAAGGACCCCAACACATTCCCAGTACACCATGTGAAGATACTAGACCAGGCATGGACTAGAGTGGCCCTTTTAAAAATGTCAAAAAGAAGGGAACTTCATGTATGTTGAAGTAGATAACTACATTACCCTAAGGGGCAATAGTCGTAGTATAATAAATTTCTAATAAAAAGACTCCCATAGGATTTACATGATAAGGAAATATACAAATTTTTAGGTAATGAGTGATGGTCAAGTTAATACATCTTTCACAAAAACTAGATATTGCAATTGTCATAAGGTAAGACCCACCCTGACATGAACAAGTGTTTGAATTCAAATCAAGGGTGGTGTGGGGGGGGGGGGGGGGAATTAAGGAAAAGAGTAATGGTCACTATATTTTATTTATTCAAGATTCATCTCCATAGCATACCCCCTACTATCCCTAACCCTTACTAAGGGTAGAAGGAGGTAATTACTTTGATGACCTGACCTCCAAAGTATAATTATGAAAATGGGCTCTAAACTTTTCGATCTTTTTTAACTTCCTCAAAAATTGAAGCATATGAAATCATTGTGTCGTCTCATCGAGACCTTTTCCATGATATAAAATTTTCCTTAATCTAAATCCTGAATCAAAAGATATGGCTAATCAAAGTTTGGACTATCAAGTCATGTCACGTCATTTGGCTTTCCACATGGTTCCCATGTGGTCCCAAATGAGGAGGAGGCAGCGAAAATCTCAGTGTGGGACTTTCAGACAATTTGACATTTTGTTGCACCTAACACGCTTAAGCTGCTTAGTCAAGTCTGCATCTGAGATTCTCACCCCTTGCTTCAATGGACTATGAGTTCCAGCCCAAGGAGGTTAATTGATTGTCCCTTGGATCGTTTTCAGTACCAGTTCAGGCATTTCATGGAAATTTTGTGGCAGCTTCCAAGACATAGTAGGGAGGTATGACTTGCTAGTCTGGGCAAGTGAAGTTCAAGAGTTTGGCTGAGGTTGCTGGGGAATATTTGAAATGTTATTTTCCGAACATTTTGGGGAGGAACAAAGTAACCCTTGGACGGAGTCATTGTTGTAGCATTGTGGCATTTGGTGACTGCATGGGCCTGCACAAAGGGAAAATTCTAGGCACACGTGGGAGTTGGAGAGTGAGCTTGAGGACCTAGGTTGAGCAGATGATTTTAGGAATTCATCCAGGGAGGTAAATACCAACATTTTGGGAGTGATTGGAGGGCTTTTGCAGTGAATTTACACGCAGGCCGTATTTTGCAGCCATTGAGGAGGATGTGGTATTTGGGGGTCATTTTCGGGGGTCAATACTAGGCCAAACCCTTTATTAGTTTTGGTGGGTTTGTTGAGAGGGGCCCAAGGGTAATTTTGCAAAATTTTCTGAGCACCGGAGGAGGATCTTTCAGTTGTTTCTTTCTAGCAGACATGATAGTTCTAGAGGGCAACGTAGGGCATATTTGGGGAAGCTCATTTCCTTATCCGAGCATTGTAATTTTCAACTTGGGTTTTGTCTAGCTTGCCATTGTGGCAAGACTAAGTTCACTCCTTCCATACTCATTGTACTATTGCTCCATTTATGTAATAAAATGTAAAGACGCATGAGTTTGATGATCAAGAATTATGAACAAACAACTGCCAATAAAGATAACATTGTAGGATGGATGTCAATGATGAAAGATGTGATACAACACGAGAAAACCCACATGGATGAAAAAGTATTGATTGTTTATGACCCTATAACTAATGGGAAAGTGATAGAAGCAAACAAGTTTAGGAAGGAGAACACTATGGTGATCTCGAAGGGAGTGAACTTCAAGTAGCACAGAGGGAGTATGTAGTACACTGGTTGAATAATTCCATACCTTGGAGGCAAATACTTCCTCCCTATGTTATGTTCCTTAGGGACTAGAATAAATAGTAAATGACTTCCTGCAAACATAAACCAATTATTTAAAGTGAATGTATTGATGATATATAAAGATGAAATCTAAAAAATACATGAAAGACTTGAAATAGTAATTTGATGTACCTTTGTACAAGCATGGGTGAGATGGGGCCCATGGTAAGACATTGAAGTTGGGGAAAGGAGCATACTAATGCATAACGTGTATCACATTGATGCTAATAATGTAAGTAACTCGAAAAATGGAGATCCTAGGCTCTTGTATGGGAAAAATAAAAATGGATCCTTTAACCCACTTCTCCTAAGTTAGAACCCAAAATTTTCAAAACTGTAAAATTTATATTTTCACTTAGCAATAATTTCTAAGTGGGAGTATCACATTGAGTGAAGAATGGGTATTGTTAGATATGTTGTACTTATGCATATCATGTCATTATTTAATGTTATGTTTAGAAAACTTGTTGAGGGATGTTGTTCTCTACATAAATGAGGTTTGTTAACATCTTGTACAAGTCTAGCAGTTATATGTATCTGTGTGTGAATATGGTCCTAAATCTAACTAAATGTCCTAAGTATGAAAGAGATGGTTGAGCCTCTATTATTATTTAAGTTCTTGCATTAAAATTAATTATGATAATAGGCCTTTGTGTTGATGGAATTTCCTTATAAGCTCATTAAGGATAACTTTTCCTTATATATATACACAAACATCAAAAGCTCATGGGGGGACCACATGGTAACCACGTGGCAAGTCAGATGACATGACATTACCTGATAGGCCAAACTTTGATCATCCATATCTTTTGATTTAGAAGTCGGATTGAGGGAAAATTTATATCATGGGAAAGGTCTCGACGAGATGACACAAAAATGTCATATGTTTTAATTTTTGAGGAAGTTGAAAAACATCAAAAAGTTTAGACCCCATTTCCATAATTAGACTTTAGAGGTCGGATCATTAGAGTAATT
This sequence comes from Pinus taeda, assembly GCA_000404065.3. Taxonomy (NCBI): domain Eukaryota; kingdom Viridiplantae; phylum Streptophyta; class Pinopsida; order Pinales; family Pinaceae; genus Pinus; species Pinus taeda. Next base: position 282,766 of record APFE030937028.1, on the reverse strand, counting down.
CCCTCCTTCTACCCTTAGTAAGGTTAGGGATAGAAATGGGTATGCTATGATGATGAACCTTGAATAAAGCAAATATAGTCACCATTACTCTTTTCCTTAATCCCCCCAGCCCTTGATTTTGAATTCAACACTTGTTCATGTTAGAGTGGGTCTTACTTTATGACAATTGCAATATCTAGTTTTTGTGAAAGATGCATTAACTTGACCATCACTCATCACCTAAAATTTTGTATATTTACTTATCATGTAAGCCCATGGGAGTCTTTTTATTAGAACTTTCTTATACTACAATTGATTCCCTTGAGGGTGACATAGTTATCTACTTCAACATACATCAAGTTCCCTTCCTTTCAACATTTTTGAAAGGGCCACTCTAGTCTATTTTTATAATCATTGTTATCAAAGTCATGATTATTGGAGGTGTATTGTTCTTCATTCTTTACCAGGCATCCTTTTCTCATGGGTCTCTCTCTCACACAAAAACATACCAATTAAGTTGCATGAAATAAAGCAAAGATGTATTTTGGCTATATGTCTACTCATAACCTCATACATTTGGTGGCAACTACTATCACCTAAAAATTGGTTGCACAACTATATATATGGTCACTAGAAAGCATCATCAATTGAACAAGATAATGGTTCCCTATGGAAATTAACTAACAACCCACAAGTAGCTAATTTAACATTACAAAATGGGCCTTTGTCAATTCGTGCATAGTCACCATTTGAGTTTTGTGATTTTCATGATTGTCTCTTCAACAATCACATGTATTCATAAAAAGTGATTGTTTATTAAGAAGTGATACAAGAAAACATGAATATCTTGTTGAATACAAAGTATAAGGTTCAAATAAATTTCCTCTTAACTCCCACATAGTTGGGGACTCCTTGAATCCCCCAAATGATTCCACTCTCCCTTCAATCATGAGAAAGATACAAAGGAATCAAGACTCATTTAATGAACCAAGAACATGCATACCTTGAGAAATCATATAAATACTACGCATGAGGAGCCATTTCAACAAGAGAATAATTGCAAGGCTTGTTGCCAAAATATATTTGAGATTCACCACAACTCTCTAGCTTGATTGCATTTTCTTTGCAAATTGTGATCATCCACCATTGTAGCTACATACAACTTCTTTAGGAGAGAGAACTTGCAAAAGGAGAAATGAGGACCTTCCTTTGAAGAGTTGAAGAGAGCTATTATATCCAAACATTCTCCTTTATATCTCTTTGTTGACCATTATCTCTATCCACATTTAGTAAAAGAGTATTTTCTTTTCATTTTACATTTTTTCTCTTATTTTGTTATGATTTCTTCCTCGTTTATTCATGATTGGACGTTGCATTGCTAATTTGTGTTTTATTCCTAACTATTTATAACCACTAATGTGTGCTTGTATAGGTGACAACTTCCTATACATCAATCACAATTTTTTCCATCCATTCAACAAACACCATTACAAGCTCAATTCCAATTGGTGTAGTTAACACTCTTATTCTTTATGTTCATGATATTTTTATTTTGTCAAGTGATCCTGACAATCTTGGCAAGCAATTAAGAGTCCTCTAAGTTTTTTGTTCCAAGATGGGTATGAGTGTTAATAATGAAAAAATAAAAGTCACAATAATCAAATCCAAAAGAATTGCATGTCATACTTCCATATATAACAACAACTTGGCAGAAGTTCCTTTATACAAATATCTGAGAATCAATATCCTTCACAAGCTCAACTAGAATTATAACATTGAGAAAAAATTAAATGGATGATGAAAATATTTTTTATGGACTTGTAAACAATTTTTTAAATACGCAAATCTTTGGATATGGGATTAGCAAGATCCTCTTTGAGACTCTTGTAAACCATGTTGTTTTATATGGATTTGATATTTGGGGATGTAGTATCTCTAATGTGATGATGAAAACCAGAACAAATCCAAAAGTAATTTATACCCTATAATCTAGAAAAAAAAAACATATTTTGTTCATTGAAGAAATCCTTGTCATTGATAGCTTGACTATGACCAAGTATTTAATGTATAATAAGAGGTTAAACAAGATGGAAGAGAATAGTTTTCCTAAAATTACTTCAAAATATAGCCAAAACCACTTTTGGCTCAGGGATAGCATAAAAATGTCCAATCTTGGCTAGAGCATTCAGGGATAAATGATGAGATCATTATATAGAATAAGGATAATATTAAAAAATATTATTACATCAAAATTTAAGGAGAATTTGTGGTGTGATAAAGAGTTAGAGGGAAAAGAGGAATTAAGATATTATAAGGAGGTGATCAACAATACTATTTTGGAAAATCAAAAGCATTTATTTGCCTTGAGTAGCTTAAAGAAGAAAATAAACATTGCTAAAATAAAACAATTTTTCATAAGCTCCATACTAAAACTAGGTGATAGTGAATTCCCAAAAAGACATGAGTTTGTCACCTTTTTGACACTAAGAGGTTTGAAGATGTAAAGAAATTTCTCTTAAGTTGTTTGACATATATTCAAATTACATCTAAATTTCAAAATATTTGTCATGCTAGCAAAACTTTTTAACCTTTGAAATCAACAAAACTATCTTCTGAAACATATAACTAAAAATTTAAGAATTTTAACTATCTTTTTAACCATAACTAAATGATATTTTCTAAATTATCTTCTTCAAACATATAAGTAAAAATTTAAAAATTCTAACTTGTTTTTAGAGATAACTAATTATATTTAGTCTCAATATATAGTTTTCTTCTTCAACATTATAATGAAAATATGGTTCAAATTATTAATTATAATTATAATTAAATAAATTAAATTAAATTAAAGAGTGGATAATAGAATATTATAATAAAAATGGAATAAATAAATAAAATCATAAGAAAAAATTAAATATTAAATATAATATAATGTGAAATTTTATTTAATATATAGATATTCGTGGTTAGATATAATACAATATATAATTTTATAATATAATTAGAGATTGAATTTAATAAAAAGGATGAGCTACATTTCACTCTTAAGATTAATATATTTTAACTTTTTAATATTGTTTAAGTTAAATAAACTATTTTCATATAAAAATGAAAAATAATGTTAAATTTTAATATATTTTATAGGTTACAAGTTTTTATTTTGATAATTGTGCAAAATTTAAATTAAGAATCTTATTTGCAAATCAAAGTCCTAGGTACAATTAAATCGATAGTATTGATTTCTCAATATTACAATCTATATAAAAACCATAAGTATAAAATTTGATAAGAAGATTTATTTACATTTTATATATGAATTATATAGAGGGAATTTAATAAGAACATTTACTCTTTCATGTCATGGACACTATTCTTCAAATACGTTCAAAATGCTTTTCTTTTATACAAAGTAAATAATTCAATCATTAAAAAAATGGCAATGAGTTTTTTTAAAGAACCAAAATATAATATTATTTTATGAATATCATTGTAATCTCCAATTGAGGTGAAACATTAAAAACTATTTAAAACCTTCAATAAAATAATCTTCATAAAACAAATATAACTTTCAAGAATCTTTTGCTATAAGAATTAAAGCCTTGACAATTATTCATATGTGCATTATGATGCATGACACTACTATAAAAGAACACATAAATTACATTATTTTTTTTCAACAAAAATTAATGAGTATTATTTATTATTTAGCATCGAATTCCTGGTAATAAGGAATCATAACTGCATTGAAACATTTTTAGGGTAGTGTCTTTGTGTCTTCATATTAATTGGGCATGAAGAGGACATGAAGGTAATATTCATAAATGCAAGAAAGTAGAACAACTAGTAAATACAATCAAGTGGAGTATGAAGTAAGAAGATCTGCAAATGGAGCCATGGAGGATTTGTCGGTACCATTTGTAAATACCAATCCCAAGAGGACACAGAGCTAATTTAGCATTGAATTTCTGATAATAAAGAATCATAACACTATTGAAAAAATTTGATCCATTGTGCCTTCGTGTCTTCACATTAATTAGGCATGAAGAGGACATGAAGTAAATATTTATAAATACTTACCATGATAAATGCAAGAAATCAGAGCAACTAGTAAATACAAGCAAATGGAGTATGAAGTAAGAAGATCTGCAAGCATACACATGGAGTATTTATAGGTACCATTTATAAATTCAAACCCTAAGAGGATATAAACAATTTAAAAAAAAATGGAAACAATTTTCATTTCAAATTTTCATTTGAGTAAAACTTAATATTAAAACTTATCATCTTAAAAAAACCATTTTACTTAGCATCCTTAAAAAAAAAAAAAATCTTCTAAGATAATGAATAAGTTTACCACTGTAATGGGTTTATTACTGTAAATTTGCTTCTTTAAAAGGATATATATATATATATATATATATATATATATATATATATATATGGTGTTGATTACAAAAATTATGGAAATTTTGATAATTTTTAGATAAAATAACATTTTAAAAAATTAATTATATTTACCAAAGTATATATTTTAGATTGAAAGCAACTTTTATAAATTAAAATAGCTATTTTTTTAAAACTAATTATCCATCATTAAACTCAGAACTAAATTTAAACAACCACTAATTTACATAACTGGCAATGTATTTCTCCGCAGACAATCAACTAGGCAACAGACTCTTGTTAGTGTTTATCAGTTATTATATTTCCAAATATAATAACCTAAAAACTAATTATCCATCATTAAACTCAAAACTAAAATTAAACAACCACTACTTATTTACATAACTGGCAATTTATTTCTCCGCAGACAATCACCTAGGCAACAGACTCTTGTTAGTGTTGATCAGGGTTATTATATTTCCAAATATGCTAACCTATGTGCTCTTGTGGTTAACAATTAATTGATGTCGTGAAATTAACCCTATAAACCTATTACTTAACATCCTTTAAAAAAAAATGGATAACTTAACCTCCTTTAAAAAAAATTGATAATTTTCTAAGATGGATCGAGAAAACCCCAGTATGCTCTACAATCTTGTCCAAACAATGTGTAACATTTGCTACTAAAATCCAAACAAATACTGTTCTGTCATTGTGTGATTTTTTTTTGTATTTTGGAAAACTGAAGATTTGTTATTCTTTTTTGGAAAACTAAAGGTATGCATGCGACATAACAGAAATGCAAAATGAAAAACAGGGAAGAAGCTGCCAATGCCAATGCGCCATGATCTCTGAAGCAAGGAAAAAAAAAGGGAAATACTTTAAACAAACAAAGTAGTGTTTAAAAATCATGTTGCATTGCATATGTATATCAACTATTTCACTCGATCTTATCTCCTCCTTCATGTCTCTTTTCTCATTCCTTTCTATAACCACTAGTTTTACAGTTTCCATAACGCACCACTTATGCATTCCATTCTCACATCTCCATGTTTTGCTTGCGGATGACAAACCAAACTAAATTTGGGCAATCATATCAGTTGCTTCACTGATATGATTTAGAATATTAAATTGTTGTGCTAAGATCCTCTTCAAATTAGAAACAAAATGCTTTCATTGTGTGTAAGGATTCATGAATTTTTGCAAGTGAAATAATGAGTTTTTATGTTAATTTTATGAGCAATTTAACATAATAAATAGGCTGAACAACAGCGTAAACATCTACAAAACATCATCAAAAACACATTACAACAAGAACATGATAAAGAATTTCACCCCCCTTGGGCTACGTCTCCTTGGTCCAACTTCCAATGGCCTAGGCCTCTCTATTATGCTCAAAAGTATAAAATATGTGGTTACAATGCTCAAATGCTTTTAAAACCAGCTCCAATGAGTCCAGAATGTCCAAAAATGGCTAGCTAGTTTTTTTTTGCATCCAATTTGATGGAAAACTGAAAACGTTATGACCTTTCCTAATTCTTCCAAAATTCGCTCCACAAATTGCACCATTTCCAGCATGAGCCTACAATTCGCTCCAAAATTGCACTAACTAGGCGAAATTTTTTTCGTGTAGCGGTCCATAATCTATCGGCACTAACTAGTTGTTCCATCGCAAATCAAAATCGGCGGTCTTATGGTCTGTAAATGTGGCGGGGCGATGTGCGATTGCAATATGGCAGACCCGACGAAAATATTAATTGGAACCCATAATCTTATCACATCCAGGATCCATCGCAATTCACAAATGAAGAAGTCAAGGGGGTAACATAAATACAGAACTCTGCACTTTTGTGATCTGCAATTACGATTATCGCATCGCAACCTAGGTACGCTGGGGACTGATCCTTTAATGTTGACCTGCCTGTGACATGCGATTTGCGAAATGTGGGGCCAATGACAGCCTACCACTTGGCGCTTCCCCATTCACTAAAGGGTCCTGCCACGTCATCCACTCCTGCCATGTGTCCAAGTCAAACTTAAACTTTGACTTGCTCTAACTTCTTCATATGAGTTCGGATTCAAGTGTCATTCACACCATTGAAATCAAGATGATGAGAACTTCAATTTGAAGTTGAGTTTATTGAGATTCTACCACTTTGACTTTTGAGCCTAATTTTGAGTACCTGATCACTCCTCCCCACTAGAAGCCTTTTGGATTCCAAAGGAATCACTTTCAATTGTCCAGCAGGTGAGGGTACAATTCCATCACCTTTCCAAGCTCTATCCATTTGGATTTTAAAGGATTTGTACCCTTGAGCCCCACTCGAAGATAAGTAATACTTCCCCTTTTTGATGTCCTTGTTCTTCTATTAAGTATAGTGTCTTATTGAAGCTCATCAAGGAATTTTGGAGAAAAATATTCAATAGATGGAATTTGAATATTCTCTCATTGATCTTCAATCAAAATAGGCTCATACAACCTTAAATTCTCAACATTAAAAACAACATGAATTTGCATATATGAAGGCAAATCCAACCTAAAGGAATTTTTACCAATCTTTTCCAAAATTTTGAATGGACCATATCTAATTGGTTTTAGCTTTTTCCCTTTTCCTTAGAGTCTCTCTTTATTAATGTGAAGCCAAAATTCATCACCAACTTGGAACTTGTGATCTTGAAGATGCTTGTCGTGCCTTGCTTTGTACTCGTCTTACCTTTTCTCAAGCTATTCTTGAACCTTTTGGTGTACTAATTGGATTTGTTCAACGAATTTTCTTGCTTTATCTATGTCACAATGACCTTCAATATCAACGTCTTTTCCAAAAATAAAATCCAAAGGAGATTTAGGAAAGTATCCCAAGCATGCCTCAAATGGTGAAGTTTGAGTTGAAGAGTGCTTGACTCGGTTGTAAGCATATTGAGTATAGTGTAAATGTTCATCCCACAACTTAAGATGCTTCCTGCAATACCCACGAAGAAGATGTATCACTGTTCTATTCACCACTTATGTTTGACCATTTGTTTGTGAATGAAAATTTGTACTCTTTTTGAATGTGGTGCCCATGAATCCCCACAAGCTTGACAAAAAATTCCTAACAAAGCGAGAGTCTCGATCACTAACAATGGATGTGGGAAATCCAAAATGCACCCAAACATTCCAAAAGAATAACTGAGCAGTTTGTTCAGCTGTAACTTGATTTTTACATGGCATCAAAATACAGATTTTTTTGAACCTATCCACAACTACATACAAATAATCATGACCTCTTTTTGACAATGGAAAACCTCCTACAAAATCCATAAAAAAACTCTCCCAGGGTTGTGAAGGAACCAGAAGTGGTGTGTACAATCCTAACTTCCTATTGCTAGGCTTACTGATTACACATAATGAACATCATTTAATAAAATGAAACACATTTTCAAGCATACGAAGCCAATAACAACACCTCTGTATATGTTCCATCGTCTTACTCACACCGATTAACCAGCAATAAGAGAAGTATATGTCTCTTTTATGGTGTTAACTCTGTCTTTGTGGAATACAAAGCTTTCCAAGATGGTACAACAAGTTATCATGCAAATGATAATCCAATTCTTATACTTGGTTACCTTGACTCAAGCTTGCATAAACATCTTGAAATTCATTATCCAATTCATATTTCTCAATATAACTTTCATGTAAAATATATTTATACTTGAGTAAAGTAGTTGCACTAACAATAGGCATAGAAAGCATATCAGAAAATTTATTGTAAATACCTTTCTTATACTTGATTACCAAGTGGAATTGTTGAAGAAAACCCATCCATTGGAAGTGCCTTGATTGTTGCAACTTTGATTGAGATTGCAAGTATTGCAATGGTTGATGATTAGTGTGAATGACTGTTTCCTTACCCAACAAGTAGTGTTTCCATTTTTTCACACTTGGCACCAATGCATACAATTCTTTGTCATATGTAGGATAGTCAATCACTGCACCATTAAAAGTTTTTGAATGAAAACAAATAGGCTTACCATGTTGCATGAGGACTACACCCATAGCGTAGTCACTAGCATCAGTCTGAATCTCAAATGACTGTCTCAAGTCGGGAAGTGCAATTATTAGAGTTGTACTGATCTTTTCCTTCAATGCATCAAATAACTTTTGTTGTTTTCCTCCCCACTGAAAAACCTTTTTCACACTTATCAATGCATGCAAAGGAGCTGCTATAAGAAAAAAATTAGCAATGAATTTCCTCCAATATTTAGTTGCTCCCAAAACACTTCTTACCTGAATAACTGTCTTGGGCCTTGGCCAATTCACAATGACATCAACCTTGGGGGAATCTATTTTCAACTTGCCTCATCCAACAATATGACCCAACTAAACTAAAGAATTTTTTCCAAACTCGCACTTTGATATCTTAAGATACAACTGTTTTTTTTCAAGACATCAAGTACTTTTCTTACATGCATGACATGTTCATCACGAGATTTACTGAAAATTAAGATGTCATCTAAGTAGACTATGAAAAACTCATCAAAAAATGGCCTCAACACATCATTCATAACATGCATGAATGTAACAGGAGCATTACATAAACGAAACGACATAACCAACTATTCAAACAAACCTTGTTTTGTTTTGAATATAGTCTTCCAAATGTCTCCTTTAGCTATTATAATTTGATGGTAGCCACTTCTTAAGTCCAGTGTAGTAAAATACTTTGCATCTTTCAATTAATCAAGTAAATCATCTATTCTACGTAATGGATAACAGTTCTTTACCGTAATTTTGTTCAATGCACGAAAGTCCACACACATGCGCCATGTTCCATCCTTCTTGGGCACCATGACAATAGGTGAACCACATGGTGAGGAAGATGGTCTGATGATCCCTTTATTCAACAACTCTTGAATTTGCTTCTTAATTTCTACATTTTCCATCACTGACATCCTGTACATGCCAATGTTAGGAAGAGGACAATTTTGCTGCAATTGTATCTCATGTTGGATTCCTCTCTTGGGAGGTAATCCATTTGGTTCGTGAAACATCTCATCATATTTTGTTAACTACGTCAACCAATTCAGATTTCAAATTTGAATCACAGCCTTTAAAATCTTCATTATCAACATCATCCTTAGGTTTATTCATTAGAAGCACAAAATTCTTGCTCAAATTCACTAGTCTTTTCATTTACCTTGCATTAACAAGCGAAAGATTTATTTTCTTGCTATGAGCTCTCACAATATATTTTACTCCACCTTTGAATAAATGATATTTGTTTTCATTTCTATGGAAGATAGATTTTATGTCATAAAGGTAAGCGTTGGCCAAAACTATGCCACAGATATCTAATGACACAACGCCAAGCTCCACTTCATCTATGAAATTTGCAGTAATAGCGAATTTTAGTTTACACTTTCTAGTAACATATTATTGCGCATTGTCACATGCCCATCCAAGTGGATATGGTTTATGATGTGGAATGGTTTCCAAGTTTAAACTTTTGACAATGTTTTCGGAGATAAGATTGGCTTGAGAGCCACTATCGAAAAGCGTATCAATCTTGTTATGTTTTGAGTTCGACCTTATGTGAAAAAGTTCTATCCTCCTCTTTTCATTTGGAGTTTCATTTTGTGAGTTTGAAGAACTCATGCTAGCAATGGATTCTTTTCCTTTTAACCCCATGGCTATGATTTTAATTTCATCACCCGAATCGATCCCAAATCATGTTGAGTCGTTGTAGTTGTTTTTTGTTTTCCCTTCTTGTTGTTTCTTTTTGGTCTCATTTTGGGATGAAGCTCCAAACAATGAGCTTCATCGTGGCCCTCCCTAGAACAATGTTTGCATGTAATTTTATCTCCTTTTTTAATAGATGCATTTATCTTTGCCTTCCCTTTGAAAGCATTTTCCTTTCATTTACTCTTAAATGGCTTTTTACTCTTGCCTCAAGATGAGTGGCTTGCACACACACATCATCTAGATTATTGGGATAAAACATTAAGATAGTATGCCTAAGATAACTGTGTAAACCCCCTATATACTTCAACAATGTGTCTTGTGATTGCAAATCTACACCTAACATCAATGACCTTTTTTTGAATTCTTGGGTGTAATCATGCACATTTTGACCTTTAAGCTGTCTAAAGTTCTGCCAATTCATGATGGATTTCCGCATATAAGCTAGAGGGTAGAATTTTCTTTTGATTGTAGCAATGAAATCATTCCAAGAAATTGATATCTTATCGTGTTTTTTAATCTTCTCTTGGATCTTTGATTCCCACCATACTAGTGTTGCACCCTCCATTCTCAAGGAAGCTAATTGAATCTTTATGCCATCCTCTTGAAGGTTTTGAATCCTATAATAGACCTCCAACTGACGAATCTGATTATCAAAATTCTCTGCATTCACTTCACCATTATACATGGGCAACTCAAATTTAACATCAAGTTTAAAAAAAAGGTGATTTACCAGTTCCTTTTGAAGTATGATGATTAGTATGAGTAAGGGTTGTGTTAGTGGAAGAGGGTGAAGATGCTTGTGAAGAAGAAGATGAAGAAGATGGTGGAGAGGGTGGAGGTTTGTTTCCATTTCCATTACCTCCTCATGAAGAGCCTTTTCCTTTGGGAGGTTTGGAACTTTCCCCTTGCAACCTAGTATTCCTCTCTTCATAGAGGACCTTTACTATCTCTGTCACATAAAAAAAGTCTTTCTGAAGGTCTTCTCATCTTTTGTCATGTTTGTAGGTTCTCCTTCATGAGACATGATCTCTGGAGTATCAATTGCAACTCGATGCTAGACTGGTGTTGGAGATTGTGACAACCTTGCTCTCCTTCCCCTTGACCCAACTTCAGGGCTTCCAACCAACTTCCCTTCTCCTCTTTTGAGTTTTAACCTTGTAAGCATGACATAAACTTGCAAACAACTAAATCCTTCTTTCAGAAAGAAAACCAAATTATCTAATACCAAAATTGATCTGATTTGGAATATTAGATTATTGTGCTAAGATCTTCCTCATATTAGAAACAAAATGCTTTCATTGTGCTTGAGGATTCATGATTTTTTGCAAGTGAAATAATGAGTTTTTACGTTAATTTTATGAGAAATTTGACATAATAAATACACTAAACAACAACATAAACATCTACAGAACATCATCAAAAACAAATTACAACAAGAACATGATAAAGGAGTTCACCCCTCCTGAGCTACGTCTCCTTGGTCCAGCTTCCAATGGCTTAGGCCTCTCTATTATGCTCAAAAGTGTAAAACGATGTGTTTAAAATGTTCAAATTCTTTTGAAACCTACTCCAATGAGTCCATAATGTCCAAAATTGGATATCTAGCCTCTTTTTGCATCCAATTTGGTAGAAAACTAAAGAAGTTATAACCTCTCCTAGTTCTTCCAATATTTGCTCCATAAATTGCACCATTTCTGGCATGAACCTACAATTTCGCTCCAAAATTGCGCTAACTGGGCGAAATTTTTTCTGCACACCAATCCATAGTCTATTGGCACTGATTGCTCCATCGTAAATCGCAATCGGCAGAGAACCGATGGTCTTATGTTCTGTGAATGCGGCAGGGTGATGTGTGATTGCAATACGGCAGACCCGACAAAACTATTAACTAGAACCCATAATATTATCGCATCTGAGATCCATCACAATTCGCAATCAGTGGAGTCAGGGGGGTAATAGATATATGGGACTCTGCACTTCTGTGATGTGCGATTGCAATTATCGCATCATGACCCGGGTACGTTGGGGGTCGATTCATCGCATTGCACCCTAGCTTGTTCTGGGGTTGATTCTTTAACGATGACATACCTACGACATGCGACTTGTGAAATGCGGGGTCAATGGTGGCCTACCACTTGGCGCTTCCCCATTTACTGAAGGGTCCTGCCACATCATCCACTATTGTCATGTGTCCAAATAAAACATGAACTTTGACTTGCTCTAACTTCTTCATATGAGCTCAGATTTGAGTGTCGTTTGCACCGTTGGAACCAGGATGACGAGAACTTCGATTTGAAGCTAAGTTTATCAAGATTTTACCACTTTGAGTTTTGAGCCTAATTTTGAGAACCTGACCACTCATGATCGATAATACCAAGGAAATCATCCAGTTGGTTTAGTTTGATGGTACGATTTAGATCCTTCATAAACCCCTGAGGGTCACCCAAATTGTTGAGGAATTCCTTGAACATTTTTTTTGTAATTCCAGGTCTCTGTACATACGGCATAGATCCGTCTGTCCTTTCTCCAAATGACCAATCTCATTTTTTTTGGATATCTTGACTATAGAGAAACGGTCATTGTCGCCATCCACACAAATATTCATCTCCATGCACTCTTTAAAGCGATTAACGTTGATGTATCGCAGAATGAGTGAGACTGTGTATCCATGCATATGATTGAAAAATCCCATCGTAGAAGTTACTCCTGCCATGGGTAGAATAGATGCATTATATCTTGTTGCGCCTCAACATTTTACTACATCTAGGTTTGAGTGGTGAGCCATGTACATAGCATGAACACCGACACCGGTCATCATGTGAACGTGGTTCTCATCGCCAACGTCACAGATCACCATGATCATCCACAGATGGGAGTGCAAGATACCAGATGGAATGGAGGGTAACGCTAGGGGCACATGGGGAGAAGGCATCGAGAGGTCAATCCCGTCGTCGCTCATATTGGAGGATCCATTGTGATTTCTACCATAGCAGCAGTGATAGAAGGAAGCGTTGAGGGTTGACTCCTCTATTATTGGTGTCTCCCCTGTGAAAATTACGGTGGTAGGCATTGGGAGCACACCTGAGGGATTCTAGAGTGCTTTTGTCACTGTTGGCCATGAATTTTTTGCAACCATCTTTTGCGTTGTCCTTGATGCAGGCTGCATGGTTCTTCAGGGATCACCTATGGTGAACAAATATATTTTGAGTTAATGGGAAGTGGGAGATGATGATGAATAACATTCAAATTTTGAATTTGAAACTAAACCAAACTATCACATCACATTAATCATGCCCTTTCATCATTATATGCCATTCAGGAGTCTGAAATGGACCCATGCATGCATACATCCCACAAGCGGAGTGGAAAAAACCGTAAAAGGGGAAGTCATATGTCCTATTTCGTAGAATGGATGGCATGGAATCAAGTACTGTCTGGTACTGTCTTAGAGGCATTAAATAGTGAATAGAATAGGAAATATTGGTTGCCCATGTGAATGGGGTTAGCAAGCCTTATTTCATATGCTATGTGTTATTTAATGCCCCTAATTACATCCTCTGCATCTCTCCATAAGGACGAAGCACATGGATTAATGCATGACTACCATGAGCATGCATGTAACTTCATCATCGTTTTCCGATCGCTCAATCTTTCCGAGTAAGTGAGACCCGAAGTTAATGTAGTAACTGTATGTAGGGTATTATACCTACATTTACTGTCACCTTCCTATCCTATTTCAAACTCAGCACACACTGGAAATTTAAAAAATTGACATGAAATATGGCAGGGGGCACAATACATACTTTTCAAAAATCTTCATTATTATATTTCAGAAAGTTGAAATGTGTGGCTTGGCTTACTTTCACAATGGTGTCTGGCATGCTCTTTGTCACAAATACATCAAACCTCCTCAGTATCGACTTGTAGTGGAGCTCAACTTGTAGTAGTGCTCCACTCTATAGACTCCATTGGAAACCTGACTGACCTCCACAGACTCAACTGCGAGGGTGCTCTACTCTATGGGTGCTCCTATAGTCCATTAGGAACATAACAAACCTCCGAAATCTTTACTTGAACACAGATGAACTAATAGCAAACCATAACTGATCGTAGAATGGGGTAGCTGAGAGGAAGAACATGAGCATAGTTGGAGTTGCAAGAGATATGATACATGATAAGGGGTTTCCATTGTATCTATGGGCAAAAGCACGTAACATAGTAGTCTATTTGCAGAACCAGAGTCCTCATAGAATACTTGGAATGATCACACCAAAGGAATATTTCTTTGTGAGAAAGCCTGATGAGTCTAATTTCATAATTTTTGGAGCTTTAGTTTATTTTCATGTCTCCAAGTATTCAAGGAAGAAATTTGAGCCTACATCAAAGTTGGGAGTATTTGTAGGATACAACAAAACTCCATAAAATTACCGAGTGTGTCTACCTTCACTGAGGATGACAGTTGTGAGAAGACATGTAAATTTTGATGAGGAGAAGGTTATGAGATGCTCTTTGGAATGAGAGCTGAGTATACCACCGAAGAAGGAGCTTCTAGCTCCAAAGGAGGAGCCTCTATATGTCCCTCAGGAAGTTGTGAAACATCCACAAATGGAGCATAGAGGAGGCCGAGTGGAGACACCCAGTCAACCAGAAACGTCCAAAGAAAGGAAAAAGAGAACCAAATAAGTTGGTATATTGTTGCAATATGCTAGGGAGAATTTGAGATGCCCTACATCAATATGCAAGCAGAGGATGTCACCTGAGAGGTATACTAGTTACATGGCTCTCATGCTAGAGCTGATTGAGTCAGGGCCTTCTTCATTTGAGGAAGAAGTTTCTCAACATGTTTGGGTTGATGCCATGGTGGAATAATATGAATCCGACATGAAGAATAGTATATGGGAGGCGGTGTTGATACTATAAGGGGAATTAGTGGTTGGTTCCAGATGGATCTACAAAGTGAATGATGTAGCTGATGGGAGCATCGAGAAATACAAGGACATATTTGTGGCCAAAGGATTTTCTCAAGTAGAGGGAGCTGACTACGAGGAAACATTTTCCCTTGTGGAAAGGTATTCTTCCATCATATCAATTCTTACATTTGTTGTGCAGATGGAGCAGAAGATTCACCAAATAGATGTGAAGACCGCCTTTCTCAATGGTGTTATTGAGGAGAAAATTAACATAGAGAATCCAAAGGGATTTTAAGCATATGATCAAGATTCACATGTGTGTAGACTCAAGAGAGCATTGTATTGTCTCAAACAGTCACCTCAAGCATGGTACACTCGGATCGACAATTATCTCTATGGTTTGGGCTTCACCAAAAGTGAAGCGGATGTAAACCTCTATCACATTGTGGTAGGCAGTAAGTTTCTTATTCTTGTTTTGAATTTTGATGATTTAATATTGATAAGGGATGAGCAGCTAATCCGCTCTTACGAAGAGGATATTGCAATGGAATTTTAGATGAAAGACATGGGCTTAATGCATTACTTCCTTGGGCTGAAAGTATGGGAAGGTGATGGTGACTTGTTTGTGTCTCAAGAGACATATGCCTCTAAAATAATTCAGAGATTTCACCAAGAGAATTGCAAGCCTATGGACACACCTCTAGCTACAAACTGGAGGAAGGAGAATGCCACTTCAGGTGAAGAGGTTGATGCTACCATTTAAAGGCAGCTTGTGGGGTCTTTGATGTATCTTGTGAACGCAAGACCCAACATGTGCTATGCAATAAACCAGCTTAGTCAAACTATGGTGAGACCTACCAAGTTGTATTAGAAGGCAATAAAGCATGTGTTACGGTACCTCAAAGGCAATATTGAGAATGGATTATGGTATAGGAGGACAAAGGGAGTGAAGCAACAAGGCTTCACCAATGTGGGTTTGGAAGGGATTCCAAGAGATAGGAAAAGTACTTCAGGTGCTATCTTCAGTGTTGGTTCCACAGTTATTTCTTGGTATAACAAAAAGTAGAGGTTTGTGGCACTTAGCTTAGTAGAGGCTGAATACATGGTTGCGAGTCAAGCATCAAGTGAGGCATATGGATGAGGAAAATACTCGTGGCTCTTTTTAGTCAAGAGATGTTTCCGAAAGTGAAATATTGTGATAATCAAAGTTGCATTAAGCTCTCTGATAATCTGGGATTTCATGATAGGTCCAAGCACATTGATATCTGGTATCATCATTTGTGGGCCTATGTGCAAAGGAGAATTATGTTTCTATAGTACATTCCATCTAAGGAGAAAGATGTGGACATCTTGACAAATGCATTGCCAAGAGGTAAATTCAAATTCCATAGATGCAGGATATGGGTGGTGAAAAATTCCTTTCTTCTTAAGAGGGAGTGTTAGAAAATGTAGCAAGAAATGCTCAATTTGACTTTTGCCTTAGTCAAACTGAGTAAATCGAATTTTCACATCAGCAGGACAAGTTGGATGCAGTTAAATAGTGTGACATGGCTCTTGCCACTTAGTTAGATAAAAAAATTCGAGTTAGTGGGCTTGGAGTTCAATCATGCATGCGTTGATTACTAAATTTTAGCAATCTAGTTCATTTATTTTCAATTGTACTCAATTAACTGGCCTCTAACAATTAATAAAGTCAGTTGAAGGTCAATTATGTAGTGAGACAACAGTCTAACTTAGATACATGTCAGTTAACTGATCAACCAACCCAAAATAGCTCATGCATGCATGGAATTCGAATTTCTCATCTGGATTGGAGACAAAGGCCAATGTAATGTGAGTTGTATACTAGTTGAGTGTACAGTTGTTACATGCAGTCAGGAGATCAATTCCTTGGGAATTGCGAAAGGAAATAGGGACTTCCCTATTGTTTAGGATCTCGAATTAGCCTAGATTTTCACAATGAAATTAGAGGTTGGAGGAGTAGAAAATTGGCTAAGTGTTGGCCATAGGTTCTCATTCAACAAAGAGAACAATTTTGCATTTGTAGGTTGTGCACAAAGCTGGAGCAAGATATTGTAATAGTTTCTCTATTCAACCGATTAATGCAAAGAGGCTTGAGTTTGTTCCCCTAGAAATCATTGTGTACTTGTGGTTTTGATTGTTTCATGTATATGCATGTTATTCTAAATTGTGATTCTTATTCCACATATTAGTAGAGTAGAATTGTGTCTCTTGTTTTCTATTCAAAATCTTGAGCAATTGCAATTTATATCAAATTTATATACTAGGGTCACTCCAAAAAGATTCATCCCCCAACTCAAAACCAACTTAGTTCTGAGATCTATTTCCATTGCCTTCAGATGCACCCGTTGTAAATTTTTCCTTCGATTGTGTTGGTTACTAGGACATGTTGTGTTGTGCAAGGCAATGAATCCTTGATTGGTTTCTAAATCCCCGACTTAGAGAACCATGCTCCAATATGGAAAATTTTGAGTCAGGTTATGGACATCATTTATTGTTTCACAACACATGATAGGCTTACAAGACCCAGTAAGGAATTTTGTTCCTGGAAAAAACCCCAAAACCCTAGAATGACATCTTCATCCTATTCTATAATGCCCTACTCAAACAAATCCAATGAAAGGAACAAAATCCTTTAGTTGCACTGGTTACCAAGTCTTGTCACACTACGCAGGACAATGAATCCTTGAATTTTTTCCGGATTCATGACTCAGAGAACCATGAGTCTCAAATCATGAGTTCTCACTCCTAAGTCAAAGACATTTATAACAAAAACATTGCAATTGGTAAAAAAAAAGGGATTGTGAGGTTATTAGTAAAGATAATAACTCAAGTGATTGAAAAAGGGTGTTAAGTTATTATGCTTTCTTTGAAGGATAACTATCTTCAGGCTCACATCTGGCTATTATATATATATATATATATATATATAATTATCTATATAGCAGAAAATAATTTGACACTAATAAATTCACATAAAAAGTAGAATAACAAAGATGAAAAATAAATAGCTATCACCAAATTTTTACTTCATACACAATATATATTTGAAATTCAAATCTTAATGAATCCACTTTCAAATTTTCATTTGAAATTCCAAAGTATGATCGACTATCAACCACCACAAACCATATCGGAAATAACATGTAGCCCACTCAAATGATCCTTTAGAGATGAGTGTATTTTTCATTACCTTTCCTTTTAGGGTAGACAATCTTGGGAAGAGATCTAATCCCTCATACAGAATCACTGTGAAAAATTATATGACCTGAAATTTCATGTCAAACAATCATGATAGGCAATCTAACCACTCGTACAAAATCTTAGTGTAGAATTAGATGCCAGTTACTAAACCATGTTCATATGACTTTAAATGGACAATCGTCATGTGAGACGTCAAAATCCAGGCTCACTTGAAATTCATACAATGTTATTTATAATGATAATGTGAGGTGGCAGTTATTTTTTTTTTCATTTGTTTTTTTCCGTCTATATGTGTATCTTCTGTATATGCGCAACTTTTGTATATGTGTATCTTCCATATATGCATATATCTTCCATATATCCGCAACTTCCATATAAGATGGGCATATCTTCTATATATCCGTAACTTCTGTATATGTATATCCTCCATATATGTGCATATCTTCTGTATATGTGAAACTAACGTATATACTCAAGTTGCGCATATATAGAAAATACACATATACAAATATGTGCATATATCGAAGATATGCACATATACATAAGTTGCGCATATATGGAAGATATGCACATAAACAAAAGCTGAACAGATAGGAAGGTGTGCATATATGGAAGTTGTGCATAAATGCGTATATGTGTATCTTTCATATATTGGCACATCTTTCGTATATGCGTATCTTCTGTATATTTGTTTCTTCCGTATATGTGCATATCTTCCGTATATGTGCATATCTTCTATATATGTCCATCTAATGTATATGCAAAATGTTTGATATGCACATATATGAAAGAAGTGCATATATGGAATTTTTGCATATACGGAAGAAGCACATATATTGAAGTTGTACATATACAAAAAACATGTGCATATACAAAATATTTGCATATATGGAAGTCACACAACTTCTATATATGCACATCTCTTGTATCACATATCTTTTGTATATGCATATGTTACCACTCGTCATTGGAGGAATGTCAAGGTGTCGTTCAATCCTCTCCATTCTCTGGAATAATGATCTATGTGGCTCCAGAGACACACACAAAACAAAGAGGGCTTATGAAATCTCAAAAGTCAAAGTATTTGGATTATGCTTGAACTAGGTTCATGTTAAATATCTTTTCGCCGTGATCATGGTGGTGTGAACGGTTCGTCAATCCAAGTCCAGATGTGGAAGATAAAGGCAGTCAAAGTTTTGGTTGACTTTTACTGACTAGGTAGGCTTAAGGAGGCAACATTTTGGACAAAATCCGGCCATCGGATTCTGGCCAACCTGGGTTGGATTCTAGGAGAATTTGTGGCCTGTTTAGTTTAACTCCTTCGATCAAATTGTGAAATTTTTGAAAAGGCATTCTTATTATTAAAAATTATATATATATATAAGGTGGTGGGCCACCACCGCCACCACCCCACACCTCTCCATAAGCATACATATTCATTGCTATGTGAGGCCAGTGGGGATTGAACCCACCCAGCCCACATGGGCTGGCCCCCAACGAGTGGCCCCATGAAACAACCATACACCATGAACCATGTAATGTAACAAACCTCCATGCCATATAAACAACTCAACACGACAACCTTATGGATAAAACATACTACGGGAGTTAAGGGGCGAGCCGCCCAATGCGGACCCAACCCCCCAAATTTTAATGCGAGGTTTTGTTAAAAGAATAGAATTGGTATTAATATGGAGGGGTCGAGGTTTGACCACCTGACCTCCTCCTCATAATACGTTTGCCTTACCAAACTACCAACAACCTTCCTTGGTTTATCCGTCCCAAAAAATCATATAAACCTTCATTTCACTAGTGCACCCAGGCATGGAGGAACCAGGAGCAAGCATGGAAATCGAGACGGGATATTTTTTTAATTAATTTATTGCAGGTGGAACCATGACTAAGCAAAATTTCCAGGAGGGTGAAATTTTTGCAGTGTCCAAATTGGACAAAATTTATGTCGATATTACACCTCTCGGTGACACGAACCCGATGGCATAGTCAGTTTCTTGGTCTAAGTAATAGAATTGCAAAGGACCCGGCGGAGGGAATCTTTGAGGAATGTAGGGGGAATCTAAAAGATTCCTTAAGCCCTAAATTTTCACTTTCTCAGAATTCAGAAATTTGACAGTTGATTTTGCACTATTCGACACCACAAACATATGGTGCGTTCATATTTTCCATTTGTTCATTTCATTTTTCGGCCACTTTTCTAAGTGGAGTGCAGGTCTCAACATTCAATGTGCGAGCAATCATTCCATGAGATTCGACGTAGTGAGTTTGATGGTACGGCCAGCTTCAGCAGTTTGCCATCCACTTCTTCAGATGGCCCTAGGATGTGAGGTATATGTAGTATGTTCATGTACTTCTTTTGCTATGTATTGTGTTGCATAGATCCCTGTTTTAAGGTTTGATGTGGGATCTTGTTTTTTTCTTGTTTTCATGATTCTTGTTTGATGTGACGCGAAATCATTTGTGGGATGTACTTGTTGTCAAGATTCGTCATGTTGTGTTTGAGATCTCTTTGTTGTATGTTTATGGGATACTCATGTGTCACCATGTATGTTTGCATTGAGATCCATTTTATGCAATGTTGGCAGGATGCTCATGATCATCATGCATGAGTTTGTGTCATAATGATAGGAGTCCTTTTTTACTAAGAGTTCCTATAGTGGAACATCTCTTGGAGCCACTCCTGCGTGAGGGAATTTTCCTTGTATGATAGCAACATCACCTCTTATGTACATCATCACTATTGACAACACTTAATGTAGCAGCCTACACCATCTTGACACTGGGGCCCGGAGACGTAGTCCCTCTTGGACGAACTCCGTTAGCAACGGCTTATGTTTTCATGTGCTGATGATTGTCATCTTCCTCTTCTTTACAACATGCAAATGTATTCATTTATGTTCTTTTAAAAATGCAATTTAACACATCACGAAAGTAAAAGGTATTAGAAGGGTCCTTTGTCACACCTGGACCTGGATCATGTGGTATTAGAGTGGTCTTTGCGTGGATGTGAATTGCAAGCATGAAAAATGGAACACTTAGTGATAGAGGATGAAAAAGCGATGTACGAGACCATGGTCAAAATTTCCAAAAGAGTGGAAATGATGTATGAAACTCTACAGAAAGAGACAGAGGAAAATGAGTGATTACAGCTTCAGTTGCAAGCCATGGAAGAGGCCCTGGAAGAACTGAAGCACAACAAACAAAATGTTCAAACAAAGAACGTTGAATTGAAGACAGTTCTACAAGAAGAGAAAGAGGAGAAACATAGTTTGCTACGACAGCTGCAAGCAAAGGACGAGGCCTTGGAAAAGTTGCAGCGTTACCCATGTGAGGTAAAAAGTAGTTCTCTGAATTCATGTATGTGTCTTGATGATGATTTCATTGTTTTTCAAAATCATACCACATGAATTGGATCCAAACTATTGAAGAAAATGTGGTATGAAGGAAAAGGTTTGGGTGTTAATGGCCAAGGCATTGTCAACCCCATCAAAGTAGAAGAATTACCCTATCAAATAGGACTTGGGTAGGTATGTTAGAAAGGAAGTTGGGGAATGCGTTGAGACAACTAGCGAACCACTAACAACAGATGATGAGAAGCCCTCATCAGTTCTTTCCAAACCAACAAAGGAGGTAAAAGATGTTGATTTCCATTCGGTTTCGTCTTCACATAGTATGATTTCTATTGGAGATATGGAAATCCCAATTACAGGGAAAAACATGAGGCTCTTACCAGGACGGGGCACGAGGAGGAAAAAGAACTTGGTGTTAATAACCAAGGCATAACTTAACCATTGGAGGTTGTGCAGAGACCTCAATTTGCAGGCTTGAGATACACCAAAGGAGAATGCTCAAAGGTGTCAAATTCTTCTGAGACATCGTCAAAATCGTTGAGGAAAGAGAATTATGGGAACACATCCCCATCATCCCATGGCAGGGAAAGACCTGAGGCAAGCTCTCATTGCCATACTTACACCAGAAATGACAAGGAAAGGTATAACCACTCTCAACATTCGAATGTTCATTTTGATTATATTCATGTTGTTAGAGATGAATGTGAACCATGGAATATAAAAACATGTACCTTTCGTGCATTGCATAACTATACATTTTCTAAGTGCTGGAAAAGAATGGCAGCACACAAAAGGATGAGGCGTGAAAGAATCTCCCAACAACAAGAAAAGAAGTAGGTTAAACAGATCTGGAGGAAGAAGACCTATTGCAGTCATTGTGACAGAAGTGGCCATCAAAGAGCCACTTGTTGGGGGCTCCATCTAGAGCAGCTCCTTAAAGACAAACTTTCGGTGCATGAACCAAGTGAAGCAGTTGTTCGAACATCGAATGCACCACAAGGAGGCGACCCATTCACAGTGATAAGTGAAAAATGGTTTCCAGACATGTTAGCTTGTCATGTTCGTGCTTTTGTAAATCATGTGTTGCATTTTAAAATGTAAAAGTGATGATGTGTTTCCATCACTTGCTAAGCAACAATGATGTCTGGTATTATTTTGAGTTGCATGATAAACTGCGAAAGTGATGTTGTATTTCCATCACTTGTCAAAGAAAATAGTGTTTGGCCCTATTGTTGTAAATCATGTGGTGCAGTGATGAAGTATTTTCCATCACTTATTGAAGCAACAATGATATGTTGGCCTTGTTTTTGTAGCTGGGGGATTGTTTCCATTTCGATGTAAACCTTACCACTGAGTATGTGTTATAAACTTGTGGCAAGTGTGGGATGCTTGGGTCATTAGTTGGTCATGAAATTCAAGCATGTAATTTGAAAAAACAATGTACTACACGTTGCAGGTGTCGGCTCATCGCTTAATGCTTCGAAGAACAAAGGTGAAGGAGATGGAAGTGAGACCTTTCAGGACGCTTGAGATGCAAACAAGGTATAGAGAAGTTGCATATTATTTTTCATGGTTTTGGAGGACCAAAAGCTCCTCAGTGGGGAGGATTGATCTAGGTGGATCCACAGACACAAACAGGACAAAGAGGGCTTATGAAATCTCAAAAATCAAAGTGTTTGGATTATGTTTGAACCAGGTTCATGTTAAAGATCTCATCGTCGTGATCATGGTGATGTGAATGGTTTGTCAATCCAAGTTTAGATGAGGAAGATAGAGGCAGTCAAAGCTTTGGTTGACTTTTGCTCATTGGGTAGGCTTAAGGAGGTAGCATTTTGGACAAAATTCAGCCAACAGATTCTAACCAACCTGGGCCAGATTATAGGCAAATTTGTGGCTTTTTTAATTTGACTCCTTCGGTCAAATTTTGAAATTTTCAAAAAGGCCTTCTTATTATTAAAATTAAAAAATAATATATACTGAAAAAAGGAGGTGGTGGGCCACCACGCCCACCACCCCACGCCTCTCCATAAGCATACATACTCATTGTTATGTGGAGGCCAGCGGGGTTTGAACTCACTCGGCCCACATGGGCCAGCCCCCACTAGGCAGCCCCATGAAACAACCATACACCATGAACCATGTAATGTAACGAACGTCCACACCATATAACAACTCAATGCAACAAAACATAAACGTGCCAACCTTATGGATAACACATACTATGGGAGTTAAGGGGAGGGCCGCCCAATGCGGACCCGACCCCCCAAATCTTAATGTGGGGTTTTGTTAAAAGAACAAAATTGGTATTAATATGGAGGGGTTAGGGTTTAACCACCTGACCTCCTCCTCATAATTGGTTTGCCTTCGTAAACTACCAATGGCCTTCCTTGGTTTATCTGTCCAAAAAAATTATATAAACCTTCATTTCACCAGTGTGCCCAGGCATGGAGAAACCAAGAGTGGGCATGGAAATCGAGACAGCATCTTTTTTTTTAATTAATTTATTGCAGGTGGAACCATGACTGAGCAAAATTTCCAGGAGGGTGAATTTTTTGCAGTGTCCAAATTGGACAAAATTTATGTCGATCTTACACCTCTCGGCGACAAGAACCCAATGGCACAGTCAGTTTCCTGATTTGAGCAGCATAATTGTAGAGGACCCAGCAGAGGGAATATTTGAGGAATCTAGGGGGAATCTAAAAGATTCCTTAAGCCCTAGATTTTCACTTTCTCATAATTCAGAAATTTGACAGTCGATTTTGCACTATTTGATGCCACAAATCTGATGGTGCATTCAGATTTTTCATTTGCTCATTTCATTTTTTAGCCACTTTTCTAAGTGGAGTGTAGGTGTCAACATTCAACGTGCGAGCAGTCATTCCATGAGATTCAACGCAACGAGGTTGATGGTACGACTAGCTTCAGAAGTTTGCCATCTTCTTCTTTAGATGGCCCCAAGATGTGAGGTATATGCAGTATGTTCATGTACTTCTTTTTCTATGTATTGTGCTGCATGTTGAAATATGGAAACAAGAATATTCCAAATTAATTTGTCCTTGAATTAAATTGTGAATTAAAATCGAATTTAGTCATAAAAACTACTTGGAAATAATTAATTAATTTATTTTAAATTAATTAGTTGGAGAAATTCAAGTTAGAAGTCTTTCTGAAGTCATGCAAGATTTATCCCTTAAATTAAGGAGATAAGATTGAGTTATATTTGAGTTGTCATTATTTAACTCAGTTTCATGAGTTAAGTCCAATTAAATTAGTTCCAAACTGTTTGAGGAACTAATAGTGAGTTAACAGTCAGTTGATGCATTAATGCATCCAAGAAGTGCTACTCCAGTTAACTGAAGATTTCTTCATCAGAAAGTACACCAAGTCTTCCTTTCATGATCGAGACAGTCGAGCAGAGGCTATCTTAGAGTGAATTCATGTTGATATGTGTGGACCATTCTCAACGACATCCATAACGAAGCAAAGGTATTATGTGATTTTGATTGATGACTATTCTCATAAATGCTGGATTTATTTCATGCAGAAGAAGGACCAAACTTTCACAAATTTTTGTGAGTTCAAAGCTTTAGTCGAGAAAGAGTCAAGAAAGAAGATCAAGGCCTTGAGAAGCGACAATGGTGGAGAATATGTCTCTCAAGAGTTTAAGGACTTTTGTGCAGGGAAAGGAATTAAACGAGAGTTGACGACACCTCATAACCCACAACAGAATGGGGTGGCGAAGAGGAAGAACAAAACTATTGTAGGGGCAGCACGAGCAATGTTTCATGACCAAGGCCTACCACTTCACTTGTGGGCTGAGGCATGCAACACAACGGTCTATTTGCAAAATAGAAGCCCACATTGCATACTTGGGATGAAGACACCAGAGGAAGCTTTCTCTGATAAGAGACCAGATGTGGGTCACTTCAGGGTCTTTGGCTCATCGGTATATTGCCATGTGAAAAAGGATGCACGGAAGAAGCTTGAGCCTACATCAGAGTTGGGGATATTTTTGGGGTACATTGATACACCTGGAAACTATCAGGTGTACTTTCCTACCAGTCGAAGGACAGTGGTTCACAAAGATCTCAAGTTTGATGATCAAAAGGCCATATGAGTTTCCCTTGAGAGGGAGCTCAAACTACAGGTTGTTGAGGAACTGTTGGTTCCTAAGGAGGAGGAGCCTTAGACTGATGCGAAGCAGCTGTATGCAGAGGTTCCAGGAGTGGAGACATCCACTCATGCAGAGTCTTCCAGATATGGATGGAAGTGCACAAGAGAAGCTGACAGATTGTTGGAGGATGCGAGATAGAATGTGGGAGCACCATCTTCTCAGCGTAGACGGAGGAGGTCACTTGAGAGGTACACTGGATACATGGCCCTTGCTGGGCAATGTGTTTGAGACCGAACCATGTTCCTTTGAGGAAGCAATGCAGCAGCCGATTTGGGTTGATGCCATGGTCGAGGAGTATGACTCCATAGTTCGTAACAATGTTTGGGATAGTGTGTTAGTCCCTGTTGGTTTTGCAAGGTAAAGCAAGCTGCTGATGGTAGTGTGGAGAAGCATAAGACAAGATTTGTTGCCCGCGGATTTTCACAGGTCAAGAGGATCATGTTGTTGCAGTATGTTTCGACAGAGGAGCAAGATGCTGACATTTTGATAAAGGCATTGTCAAAGTGTAAATTCGAGTTCCATAGAGACAGGATCGTGGTGGAAGATAATCCCTTTCTTGTTAAGAGGGAGTGTTGAAATATGGCAACAAGAATATTCCAATTTAATCTGTCCTTGAATTAAATTGTGAATTAAAATCGAATTTTGTCTTAGCAACTACTTTGAAATAATTAATTAATTTATTTTAAATTAATTAGTTGGAGAAATTCAAGTTAGAAGTCTTTTTGAAGTCATGCAAGAGTTATCCCTTAAATTGAGGAGATAATATTGAGTTATATTTGAGTTGTAATTAGTTAACTCAGTTTACTGAGTTAAGTCCAGTTAAATTAGTTCCAAATTGTTTGAGGAACTAATAGTGGGTTAACAATCAGTTGATGCATTAATGCATCCAACTAGTGCTACTCCAGTTAACTGAAGATTCCCTCATCAGAAACTCATGCATGTCTATTATGAGAAATACCCAATTAAGATTAATGTCAAGGACAATGTACTGTCAGTTGCATGTGTTTTCTCAAAGAGAAAACTCATGCATGCAGTCAAGGATTTATCCTTGAGGATTGCGCAGTTTTGGAGTAGAGTGTTCCACTTGGTAGAAAAGAGTTTTCCACTTGGTAACAAGAGAATCATCCCAGAGGAACAACGCAAGGAACTAGGAGCTTGGAGGGTAGAGAGGAAGGCTGGAGAGAAGCCAAGATTTCCTGTGAGCATCTGTGAGGATTGTACTGAGAGCTGGCTAGCTGTGAGAGCTAAGGCTTTGTATAATTCCTATGTATTTCCACTGTGTGTGATAATACAATAGTGTGGGGTTTTTAGCTGAGGCTTTCCCCAAAGTATTTTCATGTGTATTTTGCCATTGATTCTTCTTCTTCTGGTTATATTGTTCAGCTCGATCTTTAAGCTTTTACAAATTGATAGTAGAAGTAGGTTATAATATTCTACTTTGATTTATATTGCATTATCGGGTTAACCTACATTAGAAATTTCTACATTGCACAGATCCCTGTTTAATGTTTGATGTGGGATCTTGTTCTTTGCTTGTTTTCATGATTCCTGCTTGATGTGACGCGGAATCATTTGTGGGATGTACTTGTTGTCAAGATTCGTCACATTGTGTTTGAGATCCCTTTGTGGTATGTTGATGGGATACTCATGTGTCGCCATGTATGTTTGTATTGAGATCCATTTTATGCCATGTTGGCGGGATTCTCATGATCATCATGCATGAGTTTGTGTCATACTGATAAGAGTCCTTTTTTACTGAGAGTTCCTGTAGTGGAACATCTGTTGGAGCCACTCCTGTGTGAGGGAATTTTCCTTGTATGATAGCGACATCACCTCTTATGTACATCATCACTATTGATAGCACTTAATGCAATGACCTACACCATCTTGACACCGGGGCCTGGAGACGTATTCCCTCCTGGATGAACTCCATTATCAATGGCTTATGTTTTTATGTGCTGATGATTGTCATGTTCCTCTTATTTACATCATACAGATGTATTCATTTATGTTCTTCTAAAAATGAAATTTAACACATCATGAAAGTAAAAGGTCTTGGAAGGGTCCTTTGTCACACCCAAACCTGGATCATCCAGGAGGCCCATACAGTTCTTGTGTCATTCCAAGATAGTCTATCCCTGTAAAAACTTAATATTCTAGTACAGGTCTATAGTTTGCATGTATTAGATGAATCGTCTAATTGTGTGTTCTATATCTGGGATCCAATAAGCCCATTCTATCAAAGTTTCAGTGTCCAAGAGAGTAGTTATATGAGAGGATGCTTCTCCCTCGGATTAGGAGAGTTCTTCCTAAACATTGGCTGGTGTAATCTCCCAGTAGTGAGATGCAAATATAAAAACACACCTTCTAGAAAAACTTTCATAGCAATAGATATCCAATATCTACATTACTTTGGGCAATCCAATTTTTATTATGTGATTTCGTATATTTACATGGAAGTTCCCTACGAAAACTTTGACACATAATATTTTAAGATTTTTTACTTCTATGTAAAGAATTACTTCTTGTTGCAGTGATCAAAACCTTTGTTGTTATTATTGGAATTTAAATTCTTGTTGAAATGGATTCAATAAACCACAGGGAAGGTTACATGAAAGAAAATAGTGTCTCCATCTTTCTCTATTATATCTATAGAATAATCATGGTGTATACTAATTTTCATAGAAGAATCCCTCTGGAAAGTATTTGAAATTTTTGCAACACATAAAATATTTACATGAATTTTTATTAATGTAAGTTATAATGTATGAAAGTTATATGTTTTTATATACTTTTATAGATGTTAATATTAAATACATTATATATATATTATAACCACATCTATATGTTATAACAAATATTGTAAACAAAAATGAAAATAACTACTTTGATATTGGGTAGCTCTTTCAACCCAAACAAATCAACACTTCACGTTAATAATTTGATCAGTACTAGGTTTGAGTTAGCAAACCATAAGTTACAAAGGCTTGGGAGAAAATAAAGAATTGCTATGTGGCTATTAATATTATTTAGTACTTCTTATTAAAAAATTATATTCAAGATAAATTTCTTTCAGAATAATCACATCATTAGGATTTGGTCGACGCTTTGAACCAACCAATGTGGTTCATCCTCAAGACAATGATGCATCCTTACTATTTATTCTTGAAGGTTATACGATTTCTTTCACCTTGTCCTGAGGATGAACCACATTGGTTGATTCAAAACGTCGACCAAATCCTAATGATGTGATTATTCCGAAAGACATTTATTTACAATATGGATCACAAAAGTCTCAAATCTAAAATTATATTTAAATTAGTTTAATTAAGAAGTGATGGTTACATTTTCTTTAACTTGTTTTGAGGTTAGTATCTCTTTAGCCTTGGGAGTTGGTCTTCAACCTCAAGAATGGTTGGAATCAACTTTCACTATTAGTTATTCCAAGACCCTAGCCACTATTTTTTTTTCAATAATATTAAATAACCTTTTCCCACTTGTATCATCAAATTGGGTGCACTTCACCTCCTCCAAAATATGGTCCTCTGGAATTTTTTTCTCTTTTCCTCTACTTGTTACTCAATTTTTCCATTTTCCCAATTTTGTTCTCTTTCCCTCTACCAACTCTCTAATTCTTCCATTTTTCCTTATGTTTCCATAGAACACTAGCTATGTTAGTGTTTCTCTTCCTATGAAGAATGATGAGAGGGATGAGTAAAGGAGGAAGGTCGTTCTTAGGAAACTTGTTTTCTTCTTCCTCTCTCCTCTCTATTGTAGGGAATCTATTTTCTTGTAGCTAAAACTCTCTATAACACTTAATGATAACAACCCAAAATTCCCTATATTTGTCACAAGAGGGGTTACACTAAGCATAACTAAACCTTTATCTAAAATCTCAAAAGATCATGTGTCTTGGCACATCTAATAACCAAAATATGATAACTGAAGATATGAAAAAATACATCCAAAGATAGAAGGGAGACTATAGTAACCATAGACCTCACACACAATGTAACTATTGAACTCTACATATAGTAATCATAGACCTCCTATCTACTTATTTTTAATCAATTAACATATAGTATTATTAACAACTAACATAATATCAACCATTTAATTAATGTATATAAAACATAGTATTATGCATATATCTTGATTACAAATCTTTTATATATCTAAACATTTATATTTTAATTATATAAAATCTTTTCAATAATTAAATGTAATAATTATAAATAAATCTACTATTATATAGTCCATTGGGTTTTGGATATATGGTGATCGAGTGCTTTGTTAAGGCACTCCTTGATGTGAATTAATTGGTTCAATTCCCCGTCTTGGGTGATATTTTGACATGTTTATTATATTCATAATCCTTAGCATGGCATACTAACAAAATTAAATTAAGTATTTCTTCAACCTTCGCTTCTACCTTTATGTGTGTGTGTGTGTGTGTGTGTGTGTGTTCTACTAGTTAAAAGTAGTATCCACTATATCATATAATTCTTCAAGTAAAAGAAATATTTAATTACTCAAGAAAATAGTAAAATAATTTTAAATCCACATTATTGATAATATTAAATTAAACACATCACGTATTATGGAATTTCCTTGTATAGAGGATAGACATATCCTGAATACCCATATGTTAAAGTTTTAAGAAATTTCAAGTTTTTTTACAATTCCACTGGCAATTGTGTTTTTAAAAATAGTTTTTTAACACTAACATTTATTACTATGTTTCAAAATTAGTTTATCTAGCTCATTATTAAAAAAATCATGAAAACGTGAAAGAAATTCTAAATGAGCAAACATAGTTGAATAATTTAATTTAATATCTTGAAAATTTATTTTCATCATTGAAAAAGGGTCAATGTTATAGTTTTTAAATATTATTTAGATATTATTTAAAATAAATATTTTAATAATTTTAATAACAAAATATTTCAATTATTGCACATAAAACAATTGCTAATCACATATTTAAATGGTTGTTTTGGGAAAAAATAAACCTTTTATCGACCCAATTATCTCATTCAACTTTTGACATTCACTTGCTATAATTATATTTTTGTATATCACAATAAATAGTTGAATAGCGTTACTTCATTAAAAGGCTGAAAAAACTATAACTAAATCACTTATTTATTATATTTATGTGTATCACAATAAATGGTTGAATGGCGCTACTTCATTAAGAAGTGGCAAAATCTATCACTGAAGTATTTATTTATTATCTTTATTCCTAAAAGCTAGATTAACTAGGTCAATTGAAATTAGTCTATTTCATTTGTTATTAAAGTTCAAATAATATTGTAATACTAATAAAAAGTTATGGTCTTTAACCATTAAGTATTATGGAGAGCTTATTCCGAAAGTTTTTTTTTTTCTAAGTAAACTTAATTCTATTAAGAAAGAGGGAAAATATTTACAAAGTGACCGAAGTCATATCCTTGCTCTGATAAGAGCCATCATTCCAGAGAAAACTGAGGCCTCATTACAGAGGAAAAAAACGCACATGGAAGATGCTGAAACCAGGAGACCCGTACATCCAAAGAAACCAGGAGACCCATACATCCAAACAAACCAGTAGACCCATATAGAAACCAGAAGATAACCATAGCCAAGATACCAAAAAACTAACCTGAGGAATGCCAGAAACCATAGCCAAAAAATTAGACCACCGTCGGCGGGAGCGAGCTAGTCATCAGGCTGTTCCTCCACAATTCGGCACCAGCCGAATTCGGGTTCATCATCAACATGAGCATTGAACTGAGCAGAAGGTCTGGGTTCAGCAGGCATCATCTTCGTATCCTGTGTGCCTCCTCCCGGTTTAGCTCGAGCGTGTTGTGGCATCATACCAATGCCAAGCTGGAAAGCAGGGAGAGGACCAGTAGCAGCACCCGAACCTCCTGTGTGAGTGTCAGAGCCCTTCAATTGCGCAGTTTCATAGAAGATGACGGAGATGTGTGCAGTAATCCGAGGCTGATGCAGAGAGCTATTGAACGTGAAGATGGCGGATCCTATCGAAGATGGATGCCCCCCAGGCTGGTTAGAGACACGATGCCTTCCGTGCCCACTATGGGTGCTTGGATATCGCCCCATATACAATTTTCTGGTGGCAGGCGAGCTCGAGGTGGAGTCGTTACGGGCGCGCCGGGGTTGGCCTCTGCGGCACCCCATTCGCTGACGAAAACGAGCCATAATGGAAAGGGCGACAGAAGGATTACAACCAAACAACTCTCTGAAACCGAGAGAACCAACAGAGGCGGTGGAGGGCCGAATGAGATGAGATGCCTTGTTCTCCACAGTCTCCCACTCACCCCTTTCCAAGACTACGCACAGAACAGGGCAGATGAACAAGGGGCTCGAAATTAAAAAAGATGTGCTTAGAGGACGCCTTCCATAGCCCGAAACCCAGACAGAGTCCTGGGGATAATTAACAAACCTAAGAACCTCCAGATAAAAAACCAGACACGGATCAACAGAGAGAACCAGGAAAAGATTTGAGATGAGGGGATGCGCCTAGCTCCACAGCTCACCAATCCTCACCACGAATGCAGGGCCGAGCCCCTCCTTATACCAGCCGGACTCACCTCGATATTTCCCAACCATTACTGCCTCATTGATGGTGGCCGCCATCACTTGCAGGTTAAAGTGTGCGAGGGAGGAAGCCATTGCAATGGGCGTGCATAGAGATCCTGAACCACTTGACGGGGGAGTGTAATGGCTCGCATGCCAGGCTCCCCTTCCCATCGTAGCATTTATCACCTTGTACAAGGTGGGCAGGTGTCGAGCCGCCTTGCTCCACCTTCGTCCCATCAACTTGATCGCGGTGTTATTCACCCGCATCTGGGGGAGCTTATTCCGAAAGATTATTATAAGCAATCATCTAAAATTTACTATTTAAAAACTTGTAATATATTACAAGTGCTTCATACTAAGCACATCTAGAAAGAATATTTTCTTTTCTTACTTGTTTAAGTGTATGAATTTAATTTCAATTACCTAATTTTTTAAATGTTTTAAAATTCTAAAAATTAAATTTTAACATAGCATAATTAAATTAAATTTTAATTTTAAAATTAAATTCTTTTCCTGCAGATTGAAACTGGTATGCTTCGGATTTCGATATGCTTCTATAACATTGTGAAGGAGATTTGTGGAAAGTTGGTAAAATGTAAGAAGGTTCCAATATGGATTAAGACCTTTGACTGCAGTTCCAAAAGTAGAATACAGATTATGACTAGGTTCCATTTGTGTCCATACAAAAATTCATCGACATATTATTTATGAAAACTTGAACCCCTCACCCCCTCTCGCACCCCACACCCTAAAAACAGAGCATAGCAAGACTTTCTATTATTTCAATACCCATTTGCGTTCCCACATGGCCCCCACCGAGTCAAAATGGAAAGAAAAATATGGAAGGAGAGTAAGGAGGGGTTCTGCATGAGTTCCTATGGATTCCATGACAATCTCAGTCTTTTCTCCGACTAGAAATCAACTAAAATCATAACTATGGGAAAGGGGAAGATGTATCAACAACTTCTTCCATACACATGGGTTGGGAACTCTGTAACCCACTATCGTGGACAATGTGCGTGGCCCTTCCATCGGCCCATCTACAGACCCCAGACTGCTCCTCTCATAGCACCAAATGATGACATGGGCATCGATGGGATGATAATCAACATTACGAGCATTGTGGCAGGGGCAACCACTAATCCATTCAACACCGTCTACTTCCAGGGTGATGCTGCTACACCTCTAGAGGTCATCTCCACATGCCCGGTAATATATGGAAGAGGGGCATATCCTGTGTTCCTTGGGGAGTTGTTGGTGGATGAAACGATGGGGGAAAGTTATGATGCCCATGGAATCAATGGCCACAAATTTCTGCTTCCCACCATGTGGGATCCTTCTACCAGCTCTTGTCAGACACTCCTGGTGTAAGCGATTCAGACGATATAATCTACAAAATCTAATCAGGTAGTTAGACACAAAATCCATTATGATAAATAATTCTCCCTTACCAACATTCCACAAAAGTGAGTAATTAGGGTTTTACCGACCAACTATGGAATCAATTCCAAATTTTTATCATTAGGGACCACCATAGATACTTTTGCAAATTTGGCCTTGATGTACCTTTTTTTATTCGTCTTTGTTAGGAAATTGATCTCCACTTTCATGCCAAGGCTAAGCTTTAGAGAAGAATTGATTTTAAAGGACTAAATTATGGCAACATTATTGTGATAGGGAGAAGTATCAAGGGAAGAGAAGGTAATTTCTGTTAACTCATATTTAGATTTTGGTATTGCCTCACATGGCTTCACTTCCTAGACTACTTCCACTTCCAATGATCCTTGTCCTTGATCTAGTGATGATGATGATGGTTAATGTCCATTGAGACCAAATTTTGGTCTACCAGACCTAAAGAAACGAATTATTTAGTTTGATTTAAGATTTTATTCCTATGTTCAAAAAGCTTGGAGAGAAGCCTCCCGAGCTCACTATAATTTTGACATTGTAAAAGGCTAGGAAGGTCAGTATTGCAACAAAAATTTTGAAACTGAGATCTAATGTGGTTGTATGCGGGGCACTCTAAGAGGAAGTTATTTTCATCCTCAATGTTTGTATTCTCACAGAGATTGCAGAACCTTTCCATCCATGGTGTTTTAGGAACTTGCTAATGACTGGTTTCACTATGGAGCTCATGAGAGTTCGTTTTAATATTGGCTATATTAATTTTCTTTTTTGAGCTAGTGAAAACAGAGAGATACTTTTGATCTTCTAGGGTGGGGTTGATGACCTCCTTATAATATCTTAATTTTCTTTTAGCTGCTAAATCTTTCTCACACCACATGTTTTCTTTGAACTTAGAAGTAACAATATTTTTAATGTTATTAATGTTTTTCAATGCAACATTCTCGTCGATCTCCCAATGATCTGACTTTTTCATGTTACAATTTGGAATTTAATGTGTTAAAGTTATAAACCTGAGGCATATACATCAAAGTTTTGAAAATTCCAAAGTAATAATCTCATTGAACATTGAACATTTCATACCCTACATTTCAGGTTAGTCATACATCCATTTGATTTATAATGTTACAACTTTAACTTCCAAAAAAAATTGTAAGCCTCCTTAAAAAAAACACTGGAAAATTATTTTTGTTGGTACTGGAAAATGATTTTCCAACACCTACAACAACGTAGAAAATGGTGATGTCTTTTGGAGTCTAATGTTTCAAGTGAGTTGCATCACTCCTCACCAACACTAAGATAAAAATGACAGATATGAAGGACATCTATATATATATATATATATATATATATAATATATAATATATAATATATATATATATTTATATATCTAAAGATATAAACTAAGAGTGGAGGGCTAATAAAGATTGATCATTTATAGTATCTTAAGGAAAAATGAATGAGAATAAATGAGATAGAGAAAGGAAAATTGACATAGTAATATAAGAGAGACAATGGAAGGATGGTTTAAACAATTTTTCATTATATCAACACAAACCATTCTTTGAAAATTTGTCAAATGTTAAATTCTTTCAAAACCAGACTACCATAAGCAGGTTGTCAGCTAGTGATGAACTCACCGTTAACACATCAATCATTAAGAAAATGCAGAACTAGTTTCCCGAAGTACTGTTTTGAGGGGCCTTGAACATTTGGGGAAATTAGATATCAAGCAATAATAGAGTTGGCAAGTGGGCAGTTGAGAACAGACATACAACTAGAACCATCTTAATGACAATTTTCTATAGTTATGTAGTAGAATTTGCTAAATTTGTATGCTTTCCTCAATGATTTTCTTATGTTATCACCCTAACCTTAGTGCCACTTCTGAATAACTAGTAATTTTATTGTATTTTTTTCTCTTTTGTATCGTCGTTTAATATTGACACTACAGGTTGTCTAATGTTAAAATTTAAATGCCTAATTCTAATATCACGTTATTGTTATCATATTTTCCAGCTATTGTAAGCATAAAAATGTTGCAAAAGTGGATCATATGCATTGAGGTCTCCTATTATCCTAATACAAGACAAGAAATTGTTCGATTTGTGCTTTACAATAGTGCAACAAAACATGTGTTGCATAGAAAGAAATAAGTGCAGGGAAGGACTAAAAATAATGAGGCGTATTACATTTCCCTTGTCGAAGGTTTGAAAGAGGCAAAAATTATTGGTGTCAATGATATCACCATCCTCACAAATTCAGAGTTAATTTGCAACTAGATGAAAGTCACATATCAAGTTTGAAAGGAAAATCTCAAATCCCTTTACAAGGAAGCCAAAATCTAGAGTTAAGATTTCAATCTTTTAACATAAAATACCATGCATATATACAAATAATGTCCACTCATCTACCATGTGGAGCTGTGAATGGTGACATAGGATCATCATTTGTTACACCAAAATTCATTGAGAAGCAGCAAGATAGGTCGTTGTTATGGGAATGTGTGTTTGTTGTCATTTTTGTCAGGACACTCATTGCATGGTTCTTCCATTAAAGAAGAACCCACTAATGTACTTTTTTCCACTAACCTACAAAGATTGGATTCTCTTGTATGGGTGACAAGTATATGGAAAAATGTGATAAATTCCATGTATATGGAGAAATGTAATATTTGCATGGTTTATGAATAAATAATTGAATGTTGTTGAGGTTATAAATATTTTCTTTTGTGTTATTTTACCATGTTAGTGATTTGGATTTTTTAATGCATTGAGGCAATTATGTCTAGATTTAAAGTTTAAATTAGTCAAGGGGCCTAAAAATGTTAACATTAATGAGAAATTGTTCTATTATTGTGAGTTAAAACACAACACTTGGCAACCTCCATCGCCCTCTTTCATGTTTTTATTAGAACTGTAAAATTACTCTTAAATTATAAGCAAGAAAACAATGCTAAAAACATTAAATCCAATTACTTTCAAATCCATAAAATTGAATAGAATTTACGCATTACACTATACATTTAAACCTTCTTTTTAAATTTTTCACAACTTTTGCATTATGCAAACCATTATTTTATCTATCAAATACAGGCTTATACTCACCTTCAAGTTGATAATCCAAAATTGTATCCATAGAGTATAGGGCTAGTCTTACCTTCAAGTTTTCAATCTAGAAATTGTATGTATGAAGTACAGGTTGAGCCTCACAATCTAGGTTTATTCTCAATTCACACATTGCATTGTGTTTTGTTTCCTTAGCATTTCCAAATTGTAAGAAATATGGCTTAAAATGTTTTTATCTCGTATTTTAGTGGGTTTGTTTCATAATTTGATTTATATTTTTAGCCAAAAAACAATAAAACAGGTGAAATGTAACTCAATGGGTTTGTTTCATAAGTGACCTTGAAAATATATAACTCGAGTTGTCACAATCACAAATTGGATTAATATGTCAATGTAAGTATTGATGAATCTATCCAAATGCTATGTATTATTCAAAACATCCATATTAGTATTTAGATATTTGCTTGCAGATTTCAACAAATTACAAATTGCAGTTCAAATTAACCAATAAAGATATTAGCTGGATGCCCATCTCATTACATGAGGAATAGAATGGCTCATTATGACCGTTACAAAATTTCAACTTGACAACTGCATAACTACTTGGCCTAACTAGCATGGTCCCTCTTCAGCCAAGGATTAGATTTTACAAGTAAAAAAGATATACAATAACAAAATGAATAGTTTTTAAAATAGAATCCTCATTAAACTCACTTTACTACGAAAATTTTGTATACAATGACAAATTCAAACACAGGAAATGTATTGCCTGCAATTCCAAAAGTCTAAGATGGTTGTCTAATAATCAGAAAATCAGAATAAAAAAACCAAGTATTAAAATATGGAATA
This sequence comes from Pinus taeda, assembly GCA_000404065.3. Classification (NCBI taxonomy): domain Eukaryota; kingdom Viridiplantae; phylum Streptophyta; class Pinopsida; order Pinales; family Pinaceae; genus Pinus; species Pinus taeda. The sequence goes on along the minus strand of APFE030937028.1, from coordinate 245,099 downwards.
ATCACAACAATACCTTTACATCACCTATCAATGGTTAGCAATAGACAACTACCTAAGAAATATTTGTTACAAGAATTACTTACCATCAATATGAATGCCAAAAAACTGACATGTAAAATATTCTAAAAAAGAGATAGGATATTGTAGGAAAAGTAGAGCAATGTGAAATGCAAATTGTGTAATAAATAAAGAAAAAATTAACCACCACAGGAATTGATATAGAGATAGCAAACAATACATAAAAGAAAAGGCACTAACATTTTGCAGAAGGCCCTTGTTAGAGGAAAACTATTGTAAAGGGTGTGCATAAGTTACCATCCCCTTCCAAAAACCAATTAGTGTAAATAGTTAGAAAAAAAGAAGTATTGGAAAATAAATAATTGAGTTCATAACCTAACACCCACCGTATGTAGCATTCAATGCCATAATATCTATTTTGCTTCACACAGTTTATTTTTGAAATTCCCTTTGTTGACCTGATATATGGGACTCTTTTGTTGGACATAAATGTAGATTACTATGCCTAAGGGTAAAACTCAACTTTTATGGGTGAATGTTTGTACGTAACTATTTGCAGGCTCTGGCCCATCTTTTGAGAACAAGAAGACCTTTGTGAAAGTAGTTAGGTAACATAGATCTTTTTGTTCCATATAAGGGATATTCCTTTCCTTTCCATGGTTGACTTCAATAAAGGTAATCAAGTGTAATACATATCAATTCTTAACATGATGACATTATAAAAAAAAACTCTTAAGTATATCCTCTCTTTTGTGTTTCTTGAGCACATCCATTCCCTTCTGAGTTAAATTGGTTTGATATTTACATTTCATATTCTGTGTTTCCATTTTAGCAACTTAGACATACCAAAATTCTGACATGCATATTTCCATGTCCAGTAGTCGTTTCTTAAAGAAAAGTACAAATTCCAAGCCCATAGGCACACCCCTTAATGGATTGGAACTGATATAGACAATTCTTGAGAGGTTGGACATGAAAACAACCTTTGAGAGACCTGAACCATCCTTTAAGAGGCATAAAGATGAGGAAATTTAAACATGATCCTACAGACCATTCTTGTACATGGAATAGCTTGAACTCAGGCACGTTATCTTCAAACAACATGCAATTAAGAAATATAGACACAATTTCCTATAGGGGTTGGTTGGAAGAAACAAGGTTTTGGAAAGAATTGCTTGCAAATGACACTGCTAATAGAAACACAGTGAATATCTTCAGCACCATGAAAACAAAATACCAAATACAACCTAGCACCCTTTCAGCAAAGTTTCAAGGGAAAAAGGGTAGGGGATGACTGAGGGCACAATTATAGGGCACTCCATTAAATGTTATGATTTTTGTTACAATCTTTACACGTTACAATCTTTGGATTAGACATATTCTAATTTTTTTATGAGCATATAAAAGGAAGAAATTTTGAAAACATGGCAAGCAACATTCCCACTCATGTCCATACTCATATCTATGCTTATGCTTACAAAAATGAGTAAGAGTTGAAAATCCTTCAAAACTCTGCGAGAGATAAGACAAGTATTGACTTCTTTGTTCATATTGTAAAAATCATCATGTAATAGAAGAATAACATATTGATCTAAAAAATAACAAAGCACCACACAATGATTTTTGTAACCTCTAGATGGAAAAATGCTTACAACATTTGAATATTATGAGAGTGAGAAATCAAACATGAATTCTAGTTCATTACAAATATGTTCCAATCTTGAATCTTTGCACATATGAGTAGTAAAAAAGAGAACATGCATGTAGAAGGAGGACAAACAAAGGTAACTATATTGATCTTGAAAAGCCCACATTACACAAAGGTTTTTTCCTGAAGAGTTCTAATAAAATCCTTTGTCCTTCTTTTTCATACATTATATATCAATATGTAAAAAACTTTAAGATCCATAATATATGGGAAAGAAACCATAAAATATTACAACCTTTTTATGACACAATTTTCTAAACAATGTCTATCCCTATTGACAAAATTATGTCTATTCCATGTCGATCTCTCAAACTGGAAATCAAAATACATGAATGTTTTTGTACAAATTGGCTACAAATTATTTGTTTGGATTTCCAAACCTTTCTCTTTGGCATGTTGTTTGTCTTTCAGGAAAATGACCTGCACAACATAACCAAAGCTTGAGACACGTCACAAGTTTTCAATATATGCATGTCAATATTATAATAGGAACAATGCTCCCAATATGAGAATTTGGAATCACATGAAACATACACTTATTGCAGGGATGTAAAGTAATACAGACATTCACCTCTGCAAACATTGAGGCACTACCTTAACAACATCAATAACATCTAGTACACATATTTAATAGAAAATTAAGAGGGGAGATATAACAACAAACCTGACAAATCACCAATTGGATAGTTTTCCACCAATGAAGCATGCTCCAGTGGAGGATGATCCATAGGAGAAAAAACACTAGTGGGATGTTATGCCACTGCAAACATTTACACACTACTTCATTAAGAAATGGTTATGTATATATAAACTAATCTAAACATGTTGATCTTGTTACTTTATAGAACTTACCCTGTTCAACAGAGGATGCATTGTTGGAACGAGGACGACCTCGCTTATTGAGATGTTGAAATTGAAATGGTTCATAAGTGGATGCGCATACATTCAAATCAATTTCCAAGTTGCCACTTTGTTTTCCTCTTCTTTTTTTTTATTTTTAGGGCTAAGGAAACTCTTTTTTCTCTTCAAAGATGACTCATAAGCACCCAGCCCAAGGGTGAAGTCATAGTCCATAATATCAAGATCATTGGAATCATCCAACATTTTTGTAAATATACCTATCAACTGTTTTGTCTTGCTTAAAGTAGCAAGGGGGTTATTCCTAAACAAGTCTATCTAGCCAAAGAACTCCTCTCTAGTCAACTGAAGTTCTTCAACATTATTATCAACCATGATAGTTGTGTCAACATCTGTATTGAGGTTTGGCTCCTCCCTAGTTATATTAGGAGAGTCATTGAATGTATTAGGTGTGGTATCATGATCCAATAAAGCATTTGAATTCATTGTAGGGGAATACGACCAACCTACCTTTATGGAATGATTTCAAATGTTTCCACGAATAGACCATCGGCAATCACAGGTGAAAAAATTTGTGTGATTTCAAGTGATAATATATCGAATATCAGCTATAATTTTACTCCTCGCCCAATAAGCATGAGATATGCTCTCATGAGTGCTACAATCATTATCTGGAATTTTTGTAGATTTTTCCATTGACGATTCAGGTTTCTTCTCTTTCTTTTGGTTGTTTAAATATCCTTCTTTTTTCAAACTTTCCTTGAATTGGTAACACGATTCAACATTTGTGAGGAGATTATAAAATAGCCAATCCGTCCTGTGAGAACATTTATTTCTACAATTAGATAGAAAGGCAGTCTTGAGATAACAGTGGTATGATTCCACAACATTATTTGTCTCTTGATTTGCATGAGGAAAAATCAGCAACCCTTTACCCACATCCCTAAATGTAAAAACTCAATTAGTAAATATATATTATCTTTATGAAACAAAAAAAAGTATAAACACAAGAAAGAGTATGTGCACCTACTAAACTTGTGACCGACAACCCAATTCTTGTGGAAATAGTCCAAAAATTCACCTCAGCTGAAAATTTGGTGAAAAATCCATCTATTGCATTAATAACATCATCATTTGAACAATTTTTCATAATATGGCCTAGTTCATTGAACATATCTTTTCCTTTTTCTAGAGTATTGGCTAACCTATTAACATTTTTTAGCCATGCCCTTCTTACATGCCAAACACACAATATTACTTCACATCTAATGATGCTCCTGCCATATTTAATTCATTTTAAGTGAGAAATATTTAGATTGAATACAAGTTGCAATGTCAAATAAGAATATTGAGGCTACCTCAAAGCAATAATTTCAACCAATGCATCATCAACTATAAAGACATTGACCTTCCAATCATGACGAAGCTAGTAACACCTATGCATTAGGTGCTCCAACCACAATGATATATCTCGTGATGTACTATGTGACATCACCACCCATGCAACAGGAACCCTGCTTTGTTGCTTTCCAAACACCATGAGTGTGTACAACTGATACTATCATATTAAAAAATGAAGTTAATTTTACGCCGTTAACCATATTGAATCATTACAATCAAAATGATTTCACTAAATGAATCATTGCAAAACTACTAACCCCATATCTATATGTGTTGGATGTTGAATCCATGCCTATTAAGTTATTATGGGATAGCTTAACCATAGTGTCCAACATATATTTTTTTTCATTCCAACTATAAAAAGGACATTTTCCCATTCGTCTTTTGGTAAAAGAAGAAATGATTTTGGTGTTTTTCATACCAAAGATTCACTCATTTCGGCCTTTTTATGAAGTTGGTAATTTCCTTTCATTAGACGATTATAGATGTTTGTGATATATTTTCTGCATAGGAAAAAATCCTTATCCCAATATGTGGCATCTACACCAACATATTTTTTAATATGAATTTTACAAACTGAGTCAGTTGGCACTTGTAGAAGAAAACAACTTTTGACATAAGAAACCATGTCACTTGAAAGCCTTGGTTGATGCAGAGACCTAGCATCACCTGAAATGTAATTTTTTCCATGACAGGCCCATCCTTCCCCATCTTCATGATCATACATGTTGTATGTTATTATTGCTATCTAGAGGCTTTGAACCATAACCTTTACAATAAACTGGCACTAGCAATCCCTATTCTTCACAAATGACTTCTTTTATTTGGTTGTACATTTATCTTTATTGTCCTCTGGACCATATGAGAAAGCATAACTACATAACAAGTTTTAAGACGTCAAAACATATGAAAAATAATAAAGCACTATTAATACCAACATCTAAATAAGGCATTTCTAAAATATTTACAGTTCCCATCGCAGGGCAACACTACCCCTTAAGCTTGGATCTTTGGTTAACCCTGAAGTTTTGGTTTTTCGTGAGGAAAAGGTACATGGAGCCTCTGGATTCATTTCCTCTCCTTTAATGAAGTTATCGACTCTATATAGAGGAATTTTTGCAACTCATTAATACTCATGTTGACCTTGGATACTTCAGACCAGACTAAATCTTCACCAAAAAATATGATTTTATCTTTAGGGCCTTGCACCTCCAGGACTATTATAGCCTTCCATTTCTTTTCCATTTTGTCTCACAATCTGCAAAAAATAAGGAAACATATTAGGAAACCTCATAAGTAAAAAATTCAATGAACCCAACTCCCTCACATCATGTTCAAAATATCACATTTTGGCTTTCAAAGAAATAGCACAATGGGGAGATGACTCTTCTCTATTTGCTAGAATGTATGGAATAAGAGAACTCTGGATAATGGAAATAGAAACTGCTCTAAGCTCTAAATTTGTTTGGGAATATATTTATAAATAAATCTCATGTAGATGTGAATGATCAACCTTGGAACAACTCTAGACTGTGCTATAATGGTAAAAAAGTTCTCAACTATCTACCCTATAAACATATAATTCTAAGTATTGTGAACATATAACCCACTAACAGGCACTCAGGACCATGCCTTTGCAAATGGAACTAGTCTTGATCCTTTTTCTAAACATATATTTGGGTTGATTAGATTTCTTATCGATACTTTTAAGTAGTAATATGTATATATGTGCCACTAAAATGAAATGGCTATTTATTTTTTACACTACTTTTCCTGATGGGTACCACTGTTAGGGTTTTTGAGGTTGTTGAATTCATCTTCCTAAGTTATATTTAGAATTTTTTGGTTCCTGCATATAATGAATGTGATTATTGATAAAACTTATACAACATTGAACATAACCACCAAGCTGTAGATTCAAACTACCATTTTTCCCCTTTCTTTTCTGAAGATTTATGACCCTTTTTTGGCAAGAATTTTACAGTTATTTTGAGGTCATGTATTTGCTTAAATCCAACAGTTTGAATGCCAGCACTTCAATTTTACAATATTTCCACCTTAGAATTTTTATTTCATAGGTTCATGAGTACTCTAAATCTATATTAAAATTTCAATTTGAAGCATGAAAATTACAATCTAAGGATTTCTTAGTTTGACAGATTTCGGCAAAAAACTGAAAAGATCATTGCATAACCTACAAGGCATAACAAGAAATTCAAAATTTCTATAACTTATCACACAAGTTATCTTCGACTCTTCTCTTTTACAATCCTTACTCGGTAGTATTCCCACCTTGGTTCTAGCTTTCAACGAACCTTTTCCTCAATGAACTTATAAAAAAAAACACCACCAAAATGACTGGATATCAAATATTGATGGTTTTATTGATCAATGCATGATAATCCAAGCACATCCATAATTATGGAATGTCCTCATTCTTTTGTAAGAGGACTAGTGTGCCATATAGGGACTTAGTAGGCTTGGTGAAGTCAACATGAATGAGTTCAATCAATTTCCACCTCAACTCTTCCAGATTGGACCTGGAACGTCAATTGGGATCTTTAGTTGTAGGATACAATCCAATTTCAACATCAATATCATGGTCAACTATGAGCATAAGTGGGGACATTTTATGCAAATAATTAGGCATCTAACCTACACACTAATGTAATACATGATTATAAAGTTCTAGTAAGACATGCATCTCCACTCCACCTTCATATTCTAATTGTACATGAATTATGGATGCAACAGTAGTTGTTTCTCTACACTTAGTATTGACTACCTTAATTGAAACATTAATCCAAATTCATTGGGTCACTTGACATGTCACTTAGTGGATTAAGGTGTTCACTACCCAACTTAAAGAAGACCAAGTCCCCAACTAAAAACTCTACCTCCATTTTAGCATGCTCCACCCAATATTTCATCCTTTCTACAACATTTTTCAACTAAATGTGAGTCATCTCCAATTTTTCTTTCCATCCCTCCATGAAACTTAAGGTTTATGGTTTGATGTCATAGTATAGTTGCAAAACTTTCAAGGGTTACAACAATTACTATCCATTTTCCAACACAAATGAACTATAACCTACTGCATAACTCTTCAACATGTTATAGCTAAACTAGATTGCATCCAACATTTCTGTAGGTGTTGAAAAATGATTTTCCAGCGCTATTGAAGTGTCAATGCGAAGTTTATCATTTTCCTACCTTGAAAAAACATTATTATTGAAGTTAAGGGGTCAATAAAGTGCTTCTAGGTAACCATGTCTTGATGTCTTTTGGAGTCTAACGCTTCAATTGAGTTGCATCACCCCTCACCAACACTAAGAGAAAAATGGCATATATGAAGGACTTTATATATATATATATATATATATATATATATATATATATATATATATATATATATATATATATATATATATATATATATATATATATATATATATATATATATATATATATATATATATATTGATATATTTATTAGCTTAGAGTAGAGGGCTAATAAAGATTGATCATTTACAATATCTACAATATCCACCAACCTATTTGCAAATGACATGATAACTAACTACATTCTCCCTAGGAATTCCTACACAAGAATAACTTTAAAAGTCATCCATATACAATATGTTAAAGTATGCAAGGCCCTTCCACTAGTCTAATCGTACATGAACTAAGGATGCAACCGTACTTGTTTCCTTATCCTTAGTATTGACTACCTTATATAAGTTCAAATTCACTTGCTAAATCCTTCCCCAAGTTCATTACAATCAAACATGAATTCTAGTTCATTACAAGTATATTCCAATAAGAGCTACAAATACTTCAAAACTCTATTAGAGGCAAGACAAGTATTAACTTTTTTGTTCATATTGTAAAAATCAGGATGCAATAGAAGAATAACATATTGATCTAAAAACAATAGAGCACCACACAATGATTTTTGTAACCTCTAGATGGAAAATAACTTAGAGCAGAGAGAAAACTATATTGATCTTGAAAATACCATAGTACACAAAAGTTTTTTCCCAAAGAGTTTTAAAACCTTTGTCCTTCTTTTTCATACATTATATATCAAAATGTACAAAACTTTAAGATCCATAATATTCGAGAAATAAATCATATAATATTACAATCTTTTCATTATATAATTTAATAAACAAAGTCTATCCCTATTGACAAAAAACCCTAGCTTGCAATGGCCTTTGCTGCCTCTGCAAGGATTCTTAGCTTATCCTGTTTTGTGATTTCCCTTGTGGCTCTCGCTCTTTTTATTTTCTTCAGTGGGGTCTTCCTAATTCCTGGAGCTCTTTTGTTTCTTCTATGGGGTCTTCTCAGCCGTTAGATCTCTTTTTATTTTCTTCCATGGGGTCTTCTCAACTACTGGAGCTTGTGGCACTGATTCTGCTAACAACCCCTCCTTATCTCTAGCAAGCCTATCTTCCTTTTCATCTTCAATGCCAATAATCTCCTTAAGCTTGGGATTCATTTTAGCTTTAAACTCCATCCTTGGTTTGTTTGTGGGTCTGGCTCTTGGCATCCTTGCATTATTTGTTCTAGGGTAATGATCTATAAGATCTTCACCCTTCTCTTTGATCCAAGAATAGGGAATAGGAATCTATTAGCAACAAAGTGAAGGACATTTTATTTCATTTTCATCTTCCTTAATCTCCTAGACTTTGAATGTTGTCTCCAGTCCTTCTTCTATAAACCCAAGAAACCCTAGGTTTTTCTCCTATATTTTTTTTTTTTTTTTTTTTTTTTTTGTCCAGCAACCTGTTGACTTCTCTCAACCTGTATAACAATAGTTTTCTTCTTCTTATGCCTTCTAGAAAAGGGGTGTCCCAATTTCCTCATCGACTGTTTTGCTTTCTTGTTCATTTCATGGGTGTATAACATCTTGATCAAACTGTGGTGGTATACATCATGTGGGTACCAAACCCTCCTTTTTCTTGTAGAGGTCACCATCTTAACCAAGTTGTGATGAAGGTAAAAATGCATTTTCATCCTATTAAAATCATCCAAATGTACAAGAAATCACATATGGTATAGGAAAATTTTGGAAAAACGACCATCACATGCCAGATAAATATGAATATTCCTCATATGATCAACCCATTTTGGCTTTAAAATATTTATGTGCACCCCAACGCTCAAGCGAGGACCATGGTTGTAATACTCAAGAAATAATTTGGATTTACTCCTTGCACCATCTTTCTCTTAAACCATATTTTCCCCTAAACTAGTGTTATTATTGCCTTGGTGATGCTTTCTTATGTTACTTGAAATAGCAACCTCTCAACCCTAGTGTTATTTCTATCAAACAAATCAATCAAATCACTGGTGAGATTATGATCATACCCGGTGAAGAGTTGAAAAATCGGCTCCCAGCTAGCTTCTCTAAAAATTACAAACGTCTTAGCTCCATACACGTGTAAGAGTGTTGCTCCATCTGGCTCATATCATTTGGTGTGGCCACTTTTACCCATATTTCCAGATAGTAGGTTTCAAGAATTGACCAATTGAACTTTTTCCCCTTGTGTGCTCTACTGCCTTGGAAATGGTTACTAATGCCTTGAAAATGGTTGCCATTGCCTCAGATTTGATAAACCCTTATTTTCATGCACTAGGTTGCCACTAACTCGGATTCGATAAACACTTATTTTTCATGCACTTGGTTGTCATCGACTCGGATTTGACAAACACTTGTTTTTCATGCACTTGGTTGCTAGTTTATGTAGTAGGCCTACTTTACCAAACATCTAATTTACCAGCGTATACAACAGTGCTGAGAACTCATTTTGTAGCGCTTTTTCTCTTCAAATCTTCTTCAATATCTGTTAAAGGAGAATTATGATATGGGATAATATCAGTAAGCACCTATTTCCTAACTATTCCCCCTTTTGGTTTATGGTTTCATTCAAGAACATGATGTAGACTCTAAGTTCTTCCTTCTCTCTTATGGTTGTAGTTGGGTTAATTGTCTTTTATTCCAGCCTTGGATTTACTACATTTCCCCTTTTGCTCTCAAAATATTGGAATACTTGGACATGCATCCTTTAAATAACTTATAAAACTCATCAATGAAAACTCAATGCCCAAGAACATGTACTGGACACCACAAATAAAGGGGTAAATCAGTTAAATTCACCCACACAATAACGATAGTTATAGCCATGGTTGCTGGATTGGGTTATGAGAACCTAAGTGTGATGAAAACACCCACTTTTCCCATAAACTATGGCCCCTCTTGTAAGGACATATCATGGCGACTGAAATTTCATAATGAAAAAAACCTTTAAAATTTAGAAGAAGGTTGAAATTTATGGACCATGTTTTCATAAGCCAATCATGAAGAACTACAATGAAAGGCTACAACCCATTACATATGTATATGATACCATGGGTTTTGTAATGAATAATGCATTCAATAACCCCCTATATCTATAGTTTTAGCACTTAATTAACATTGAAAACTCCCATGTATGGAGCCAAAGGAGAGGAGGAATTCCATTTCTAAGGGTGTGCCTCTCCTAGACACACACCGCATTTGCATAAAAATGACCACATAGTGGCTTACTCATAGATGATATATTATCTTATCAGTATGCATTTAGTTGCTTTCCAATAAATATGAGATGTCGTTGGACATGAATCCCCTCCTTAAACCTAGGTTTACAGTTGTGAACTAGTAAAACTCTAAGGTAGTCATGAAGAAACTGATAGTGCTTTGAGTTGGTGTTCTCATGAAGATTGAAAAAAATGGGCCTATCCAAACTAGAGTTTTGGACTATGACTGATCCTTCCACTCTCTCTCTTACATTTCCATGTCAATTTTCCTTTTTCTATCTCATTTATTCTTATTCACTTTTCATGTAGATACTGTAAATGATCAATCTTTATTAACCCTCTACTCTAACTTTATATCTATTATTCTATCTATATATATATATATATATATATATATATATATATATATATATATATATATATATATATAATAATATATTATATATATATATATATATATATATATAAGTCCATATCTATCATTTTTCTCTTAGTTTTGGTGAGGAGTGATGCAACTCACTTGAAACAATAGACTCCAAAATACATCACCATTTTCTATCATTGTTGTAGGCGCTAGAAAATGATTTTCCAGGGAACCTGTAGGCGTTAGAAATCATTTTCCAGTATTTTTCTGAAGGAGGCTTGCGATTTTTTTTGGAAGTTAAAGTTGTAACATTACAAATCAAATGGATGTATGACTAACTTTAAATTTAGGGTATGAAATGTTCAATGTTTAATGAGATTATTACTTTGGAATTTCCAAAACTTTGATGTATATGCTTCATATTTATAAATTTAACACATTAAATTCCAAATTGTAATATGAAAAAGTCATATCATTACTAGATCAAGGGAAAGGATCATTGCAAGTGGAGGTAGTCTAGGAAGCGAAGCCATGTGAGCCAATACCAAAATCTAAATCCTAGTTAATAGAAATTACTTTCTCTTCCCTTGATACTTCTCCCAATTACAATAATGCTTCCAAGTTACAGTTGATACTAATAAATTATTTCTTATACCCTCTCACCATTATTGACCCATTGGTATCATGATACAACATGGTTTACCTATCTAGCATGACTTTATGTGATTATATTGGGCTTATGAATATATTAGCACTCCCATTGACTCAATCCAAGTATCCTTGATGATGCCAGTCCCATTGACTCAATGGAAGTCACCTTGATGGGATCATAATATCATCAGTTCAACACTATATTTCCTTCCACTCATGAGTTCACTAAATGCAAAATTTAATAACTTCTATCTTTATATAATGAAAAATTTTATAACATTCAAAAAAAGCCTAATAACAATATGTAACTGGTACAATTTTGGCAGAACCATCTTAATAAAGGTAGATTTGAGTCAGGTTCTTTGGGAAGTTCACTTGGCAAGCCCATGAAAATGTAAATTGTTTCTTATAAGTTTCGGGTACCATAACCTGAAATAGTGAGAGAGTATAAGAAATAATTTAGGGTATCATGAGGAACACATCATTGGCCTAAACAATTATGACCGCAATCAATTCTTACTGGCAATGAACAAGGATATGAGAGACAAATTTATAGTGTCCACCCAAGAAAAAACCCATCCATATATCAGTAGTTTTCTGTAGTCTTATAGTTTTCACGCAAGGGAGGTATTGGAGGTTGGTTAGTGTTCACAATGTAATAGAAGCAGGAAGCATACTAGTTTCAATGCGCAGGGGAGTTGTTGGAGCGCAGGGTCGATGTCGGAACAAATGGATCGGTCTTTCCATTTTAGAGCCTTCAGTTCGAGAGTCTATTGAATCCAGAATGGTCATTCGTGAAGGAGGTAGATTGGTGATTCTAAGGGCACACGCAAAATTCCAATTCGTTGTTCAAAATCTGCAATTTAATGCAGCCTTGAAACCCCTGCAATTTAATCACCTATGTTCCTTCGCGTGAATAGCTCATTCATTTTTGTTTCTACAAATTATATTTAAATTCAATTGGTGAATTGAATTTTAATTCTTTGGTCTCACACTCACGACGATATCCCAACAAGTGTCTATTTGAAATAGGTCAGACATCTCATCCATTAGGCCACGGTCGCTTGGGATGCTTAATAAATCTCGTTGGCCCATCAAACTTCGAAGCATCTAGCACCAAAGGTTCATCGAGCCTCGAACAATTACTTAATTATAAACGAATCATTGAACAAGGCGACAATTTTGTTGGAAATAATACTGAGCGGGGGAGGGGGGGGTGAATCAGTATTATCAAGTCAAATAATTTTAATTTTCAAACTTAGATATACGCTACTTCATATATGGAAACCAATGTATACACGCAACTGTGACTACAACAACTAGCGTATAACCTGTAACCTTAAGATTTAATTAATACATTTGATCTTTAATCAGTGCATTAGAAATTTCATTAACCATAAGAACAGTAAACAGGTGTAGTGAACATAATAGATCATCACACATATGAACACAAGATATAAGGTGGAAACCCAGTGTGGGTGAAAACCACCTGCTGCAATGCTTCTCTATCTTCTTGTTAGTAAGAAACTTCTGTTTACAATATTTCTGCACTGGTGCAGTCTTATACCAGTACACAGGCTTCTACCTATAGAAGGCTACAACCTTCTCTCGTTCTCTAGCTTCTCCTGGAAGGGAGCTACAACCCCCTTAAATCTTGTACTAGCTGAAGTACTAGTACGTAGGTGCTGACTTCCAGAAGGCTACAACCTTCTCTTTTCTTCCAGGGACCACGTTTCATAAATTTTCAGATTGGATCCATAAATAAAATCAATCAAACATCAAATGTATCTGCCTCAACCAATCCCCTTTGCACCAACCAAAACTGAATCAATCAATCACTTCTCTCAATGTTGTAACCAGAATACAGTAATAGTAACCAAACACAATCCTGAACCTAGAATACTGCAGCAATAAACAGAAGTAGCCAAAACATATTTTATGAGACATACACTACTTCAAGATGAAGAACCTGCGTGCATACGCTTTTGTATTAAGGCAAACTAGCGTAAACACTATTTTGAATTACTGAACCAGCGTGTATACGCACCTGTGCTGTGCCAAACCTGCTTACAGATCTATAAAAGACAATTTTTACTTTTCAAATATTCAGACATTAGTTATACCCAGTTATCAGATTTATAGATCAAGTCATGCGCCAAATATAACAGATCAAAATCACACAAAGATACTACTATTCAAGCTATAAGATCTTGACCCATCAATAGAACTTATCCTTCTTATGGCGCTCAGGTTCCTCCTTGGTTCAGATCCAGCTATGCACCATAACCCAATGACCAGTATTCTAGATCTTTCTCTTCATAAGATATTCAATGCTTGAGTGCTTTTGCCTAATGATCTCCTTCCTCTTTTATAGTCATAGGCCTTACTCAATACCATGGTCCAAAACCACTTAGAACCAATACCTGGGTCCAAATACCTAGGTTCAACACTTCGGACGAGACACCATGGTCCAAAACCATAAGTCCAAATACCAAAGACCAAATACCATGGACTAAAATGAGTTTTCCCACATGTACGCGCTTTTCTGTGCATGAAAGTGTGTGCATATGCATACACGACTTTTGATTGGCTATACCGCGTGTATACATGCCTTGGTTAAGTGAAAACTACGTATATCTCTTTTTCCTTTATTCTGAGAGCCTGACTTGTGATCTGTCATCTGAGTGAGTTTCCATCAAGGACAACACCTATGTCATAGTGCCAAGCATGTGTCATAATGCCAACAATCTTCCCCTTTGGACTTGATGGCAACCCCAAGTCACTCAAAGTCATTCTCCCCCTTTGTCATCAAGGGCAAAGGGATATGCTCCCCCTGAGTACATGCTGAAATCTCTGCTATGCTGTGTTGTTCATGCTCCCCCTTACTATAGCCAAGATCTGCAAAAAGGTGTTCTACATGACTTTATACATCATAAAGGACCTTCCTATCACCAAAGACTCATACATACACCCATCTCCCAACCAAGTGGGGATATACCAAAAGTTTACACATAATAAAACAAGAATATTACATCATCCATCCTAGGCATAGTGTGGAAACCAAAATATGTCGTTACATGACATTGATAATAAAATGAATACATGACATAAAGACTAAATATCTACAACAATACTATGATAGTTATCAACAACTATCATCAGCAGCATTTGTCAATCATCATTCAGACCAGCAACCATGTTCTCCCTCAATACATGTTCCACCTAAAACCAAAAACAACTGTGAAATTGAACCAATATTTTCTAAGATAATGCCAAAAATTCATTATTAGAAGTATATGCTCCCCCTGAACCTATGCCAGATGGTCTTTGTCAGACCCATGTCAGACTCTTTTCATCCTAAGTCTGGCCCACTTTTTTTCTTCAAATCAACATATATGTGACTGTATCCACAGAAACTGACGTATGTACGCGGATGCTCCTCATGAAACTCGCGTACATCCACTTTTCTATGAAACAGATAAGTTCCAACAGCAAGATGATGCATCAACTACTCCTAGCTTATGTTTGAGGTATTCAAATGTCTCCCTGGGCAGTGGTTTGGTGAACATATCAGCAACCTATTCCTTGGAAGGAACATACTCCAATTTGACCTTTTGTTCAAGCACTTGTTCCTGGAGAAAATGATATTTGATAGGTATATGCTTGGTCTTTGAATGCATGACTGGATTCTTTGAAATACTTATTGCACTTGTATTATCACATAAAATGGAGATAGGTGGAATACAAATGATTTGAAAGTCTGCAAGTTTGCATCATCCAAAGGAGTTGTGTGAGCAAGATGCATCAGCCACATATTCTGCTTTAGCTGTAGATAATGCAATTGAACTTTGTTTCTTGCTGAACCAAGATACTAATCTAGAACCCATAAAGAATGCACCACCACTAGTGCTTTTTTCTGTCATCCACGCTTCCTGCCCAATCTACATCTGTGTATGCATGAAGTGTGAGATCTGTATCTCTAGGATACCATAAGCCATAGTTTTGTGTTCCTTGAAGATATTTGAAAATCCTTTTAACTTCCTGAAGGTGTGCTTCTTTTGGATTTGCTTGGAATATTCCAACTATTCCCACTGCATGCATGATGTCTGGTTGGGTAACTGTCAGATAAAGTAGACTACCAATCATGGATCTATAGGTTGGTTGATGTATTGCTACTGAAGCATCATTTGCGCTGAGGCTGCATCCTGTTACCATAGGGGTACATACAGGTTTCGAATCTTCCATGCCATATTTCTTCAAGATCTGCTTGAGGTACCTGGTTTGTGATAGAAAGATGCTGCCTTTGTTTTGTTGGACTTGTAAACCAAGAAAATATGTCAGCTCACCAAGCAGGGACGTTTCAAATTCTTTCTGCATCACCAAAGCAAAGTTTTGACTTATGGCTTCTTCATTGCTACCAAAGATGATATCATCAATATACACAACAAGTATTAGCAATTTATCATTATCAATTTTTATATATAGATTGTTATTTGCTGATCGTTGTGAAAAACCTTGTTGATGGAGGTATTTGTCCAGATGATAATACCAAGTCCTCAGAGGCTGTTTAATACCATAGAGTGCCTTCTTAAGTCTGCATACAAGTTTTGGATCATTTCCAAGGATGAATGCATCTGGTTGCTCAATATACACTTGTTCTTCTAAGTTTCCATTTAAAAAGGCAGATTTCACATCCATTTGATATACTTTGAACTTCTGAAAGCTAGAAAGAGCAAGGAACATTCTTATGGATTTAAGACTAGAAACTGGTGCAAAAGTTTCTTCAAAGTCTATACCTTCTTGTTGAGCATACCCTTTACAAACAAGTCTGGCCTTGTTTCTAATAACATCTCCATTTTATTCAGCTTGTTTTTTAATATCCATTTGGTCCTATGACATTCGCATCATTAGGTCTAGCAACTGTTCCCAAGGACTTTCAATTGCTCAAGTTCTCATTCATGGCCTTGACCCAACATTCATCTTTGCATGCTTCACTTACATTTCGTGGTTCAACGGAGGAGAGCAATGCTAGATAGCTTGAAGATTATGTTGTAGTTCTTCTTGTTTGAACACCTGCCTCTTTCTGCCCCAAAATTTGAGTCTCTAGATGGTTCTTCTGAACATACCTGGATGGAGTCTTTTCTTCTATTCTTATCTATTCTTCTGGTGCCTCATAAGTTTCTTCTTCAGCATTAGTTTGATATGATGTTGAAGGATAGTCCTCTTCATCTTCAAAATCTTCTGTTTTTATTTGTTTTGAATTGTTGCCTTCTTCATCAACCACCACATCAATACTTTCAACAAATTTTCCAAGTCTTTTATTGTAACACTAATATCCTTTACTTTGGGAAGAGTAACCAAGGAGAATGCCTTCATCTACTCTACGTTCAAACTTGCCAAGATTTTCATCAGTCCTTTTGATGTAACATTTACTTCCAAAAACTTTGAATTATTTTACCATGGGAGTCTTACCATACCAAAGTTCATGAGGAGTTTGAGTGTTGTTTATCCGAACATTTGTTTTGTTGAGAATAGTATCGGCAGCAAATGCAGCTTTACCCCAGAAGGTTGCAAGAATTCCAGATTCATCAAGCATGGCATGAGCCATTTGTTGAACCGTTCTGTTCATCCTTTCTACTACTCCATTTTGTTGCGGAGTTCTTGCAGTAGAGAATTCCCTTCTTATTCCATGTTCTTCACAACAGTCAAAAAATTCATCCGAGGTAAATTCCCCTCCTCGATCAGACCTGAGGCATTTGATTCTGTGATCTGATTCATTTTCAACCAAGGCTTTGAAAGCTTTGAAATTTTCGAAAGCTTCGTCTTTATGCTTCAGAAGTCTTATCCAACACATCCTGGAAAATTCATCAATGAATAATATAAAGTATTCTTCTCCTCGAGGTGACTTTTTCCTTGATGGACCACATAAATCAGTATGGACAAGTTCAAGTGGCTTACTAGCTGATCCTTCCTTCTTGGTGAAATTAGTTCTGGTTTGCTTACCAAACCGACATGATTTGCATATTGTATTGTCTGGAATTCTGATGTCAGGGAGATCACGAACTGCCTAATATTTGCATGCTTTCCTTATCTGAGAGAAGCTTAGATGCCCCAATCTTCCGTGCCATAGCCAGTGTTCATCATTCTTGCTTAGATAGCATTGTTGTTGTCCTCCCTTGAGTATGCATAAATTATTTGGAGTTCTTATGCCTTTGATTACTGTTTCTCCTGTATCAAGCTCACGAACAATACATCCATTTTATTGGAATATTACCTCATTTACTTGATCACACATTTGGCTAACACTTAATAGATTATGCTTTAAGCCATCAACATACATAACATTTCTAGCTTTGAATTTTTCTTTCAAAAGAACATAACCTTTACCTTTTCTGAGTGCAGGGGTGTCATTTCCAAATGAGACCTTCCTTTCCTTTTCTAAGGCACTATATGACTGAATTTTTTCTTTATCACCTGTCATATGTTTCAAGCATCCACTGTCGATGTACCACTGATTTTCCTGTCCTTCCGCATATAAGGCTATCCCACATCTTTCTAGTTGCGGTTCCTTCTTTCTCCATGTTCTGGGTCCCAATGAAGGTTGCTCCTTCTGAGATGTTTGCGAAAACTTACTCCTGCATTCAGAATCTTCATGACCGAAGTTGTTACAAATAGAGCATTCTATTTCATTTTCAAGAGCAGAAAAGTTATTGTAGGTCCTCTTCATGATCCTAGTCACGCTCCTTTGATTTCGTGCTTCTCGAGTCATGATGGTCTTGTAGGCAACACATTGAGAAGCTTTTTGTCCAAAGTTATGACATGAAAAACATTGGCCATTAAAGAAATTCCCGCGATTATCAAATCTATTGTACAGGTGATTGTAGTTTCCATAAACATTCATTCTTGAGGCAAATTAAGAATGATTTACCTGCGGTTGGTTATAGCTTTTGTTCATCCTTGAAGTAGATTGACCCCGATTTACTTGGTGATCTCTATTCATCCTTGAAGTAGATTGACCCTCATTTACCTGGTGATCTGCTTTATGCCTTTGTTGACGATTTTCAACCTGTTCACTTCTCCTTGCTGCATCAAGATAACTTTTGGAGGTGGATGGCTTCTGTGCTTGAGATGCTTCTTCAGTATATCCAAGACCTATCTTGATTAGAGGAGATCGCTGCACTTTTATAATCTCATCTAAAGTTTCAGATCCCTTAACAAATCTAAGATTAAGAGCTTTTGTTTTCTCAATATCTTTTCTAAGTCCCACAATTTCACATTTTAACTTTTCATTATGTTTCTCTCTTTCAACAATTTGGAATGTCAGAGTATCTATGATCATACTCTTTTCTTATAAACAGATTTTAAGTTTAGAAATTTATTCATAGAGATCATCTTTATCTATAGCATCCAAGAAAACGTCATCTTCAAAAGCCATCAAAATTCTATATTCATTACCATGTTCATGTTCATCACTATTTGAAAGTCCATTGTTGTCTTCAGTGTATAATAGCTCTTCCTACTTACATTCTGTTTTATGTTCCATTTAACTGGTTCCTTACCTTTATCAAGCTTATCTTTATGAGGACATTTGGCTGCATAGCGACCAATTCTCCCACAAGCAAAGCATTTGAAAGGCAACTTACCTCTAAATCTTCCAGAGCCCCGCTGAAGGTTCTTGACAAAGTTTGATTCTTCCTCTCCTTCTGATGTATTTCCTAACTCATTTTATTCTGCTTTTGAAGTTTTGCATGCGGCTTCTCTGATGTCTGATGGACCCCCTTTTCTCATTTCGAAAGCAGTTAGGATTCCGTGCAGCTGTGACATGGTAACACTCTGAAGATTCTACTTTTCTTCTATGGCAGAAACTTTTGATTCAAACTTAGAAGACAAAGATCTTAAAACCTTTTCAACTAAAGTAACTTCTTTTATCTCTTCACCCAAATTTTTCATGCGATTAACAATCTCATCTATACGTAAGAAATAATTAGCCACACTTTCATCATTGTCCATTCTGAGCGTTTCATATTGAATTTTGAGATATTGTAGTTTTGCACGTTTTACCTGGTCGTCTCCTTCATAACTTAGAATGATCTTGTCCCATATTTATTTGGTGGTTTTGAGCTGCATAACCTTGATGAATTCTGATTGAGATAGACTCCCCAGTAGAGTATTGATAGCCTTTGCATTTGTTTCATACTGTTTTTACCAGCTGTATCTGTAGGAGTGGCTGAAGGGAATGTGTATCCTCCTTCCACGATATCCCAAACTTTTGCACCAAGAGATTGAAGATAGGCTATGGTTCTTACCTTCCAATAGACGAAGTTGCTCCCATCAAAGATTGGTGGCCTGATGGATGCCTCCTTTTCGTAGTTGCTCATGATGATAGATCTTCCTTCAAGCGATCAAGCTTCTTCTAAAGGACCTTCTCTGATTCAATTATTGGAAATAATACTGGGGGGGGGGTGAATCAGTATTATCAATTCAAATAATTTTCATTTTCAAACTTAGATATACGCTACTTCAGATATGGAAACCAGCATATACACGCAACTGTGACTACAACAACTAGCGTATAACCTGTAACCTTAAGATTTAATTAATACATTTGATCTTTAACTGGTGCATTAGAACTTTCATTAACCATAAGAACAATAAATAGGTGCAGTAAATAGAACAGACCATCACACATATGAACACAATAGATAAGATGGAAATCCAATGTGGGTGAAAACCACGTGTTACAATGCTTCTCTATCTTCATGTTAGTAAGAAACTTCTTTTTACGATATTTCTATACTGGTGCAGTCTTATACCAGTACATAGGCTTCTACCTGCAGAAGGCTACAACCTTCTCTCATTCTCCAAATTCTCCTGGAAGGGGGCTACAACCCCCTTAGCTCTTGTACTAGCTAAAGTACTAGTATGTAGGTGCTGACCTACAGAAGGCTACAACCTTCTCTTTTCTTCCAGGGACCAC
Organism: Pinus taeda; assembly: GCA_000404065.3. Classification (NCBI taxonomy): domain Eukaryota; kingdom Viridiplantae; phylum Streptophyta; class Pinopsida; order Pinales; family Pinaceae; genus Pinus; species Pinus taeda. The sequence continues at coordinate 224,540 of APFE030937028.1, read as the reverse complement.
GTTTCATAAATTTTCAGATTAGATCCATAAATAACATCAATCAAACATCACATGTATCTGCCTCAACCAATCCCCTTTGCACCAACCAAAACTGAATCAATCAATCACTTCTCTGAATGTTGTAACCAGAATACAGTAACAGTAACCAGACACCAATCCTGAACCCAGAATACTACAACAATAAACAGAAGTAGCTAAAACATATTTTATGAGATGTACGCTACTTCAAGATGAAGAACCTACGTGCATATGCTTCTGTATTAAGGCAAACCAGCATATACCCTATTTTGAATTATCGAACCAACGTGTATACACGCCTTTGTTGTGTCGAACCTGCGTACAAATCTATAAAAGACAATTTTCCCTTTTCAAATATTCAGACATCAGTTATACCCAGATTATCAGATTTATAGATCAAGTCATGCGCCAAATATAACAAATAAATATCACACAAAGATACTACTATTCAAGCCTTAAGATCTTGACCCATCAATAGAACTTATCCTTCTTCTAGCGCTCAGGTCCCTCCTTGGTTTAGATCCAGCTATGCACCATAACCCAAGGACCAGTATTCTAGATCTTTCTCTTCATAAGATATTCAATGCTTGAGTGCTTTTGCCTAATGATCTCCTTCCCCTTTTATAGTCATAGGCCTTACTCAATACCATGGTCCAAAACCACTTAGAACCAATACCTGGGTCCAAATACCTAGGTTCAACACTTCGGACGAGATACCATGGTCCAAAACCATAGGTCCAAATACCAAGGACCAAATACCATGGAATAAAATGAGTTTTCCCACATGTACGTGCTTTTCTGTGCATGAAAGTGCGTGCATACGCATACGCGACTTTTGATTGGCTATACCACGTGTATACGCGCTTTAGTTAAGTGGAAACTGTGTATATCTCTTTTTCATTTATTCTGAGAGCTTGACTTGTGATCTGTCATCTGAGTGAGTTTCCATCAAGGACAACACCTATGTCATAGTGCCAAACCTGTGTCATAATGCCAACAAATTTTGCTCAGAAAATAGTGGAAATTTCGGCAATATTTTGACAAAAATTTAGGAAATATGGGTTACAGTTGTCAATTTTTAGGATTGAGGTTTCCTAAGGGGTATTTGATGGTGCTGAATCTATTTACACCATCAAAAAAAATGATTTAAACATTCCTATGGATGGATTTAAAAAAAAAAAAAAAAGGATTTTGGCAAAAAATGACTTTCTGAGAAAAATTGTAACCTTAGTAGAAAACGCCAATTATAATACAGTCATATTCATGGTATTAAGGAAATCTCATTAATAAGGGGCACGCACATAATTTTTTAATTATATATCACTCTATTCTCATTCAACAAACAAGATGGAATAGTGGTAAGAGAATGATTGACTTGTTGGAAAATATCAAAGACAAATAGTAAGCATCATTTGAACTGGTTAAAGGAGCAGTATTTTGTTGAGCTAATACAAGATACTTGACATGGGGTCTCTTGTATGGAAGCATTAAGTAATAAGCTCAAAATGTTGAAGAACGTTGCCCGGAATTGTGTTAGAATTAAAAAAGGAGATGATGTGGGAGTTAATAGACGTTGATAAGAAGACGGAGAGTTTGGCAGACCCAAAGGACCTGGAATATTTTTTAGAATCCACTAAATAAAATATTCTTGAATTGTAAAAGCGAAAAAATAATATTATAACGCCTCAAAATGAGGAATGGTGCATCAAGAGTATGGTGTCTTGGGTGGCTGAAAGTGACAAAAATACCTAAAGCTTCCATAATCAGGCGTCTTCTAGGAGGAATAAAAATGACATTTGGCTTATCAAAGAGGAAGAGGGGAAATCCTTTTCCACACAAGAGGATATAGAAAGAGAAGTGGCTCAATATCTCAGATAGATATATAGAGCCATAGAAGTAGTAAAATTTGATAAGCAGATGGAATTTATTAATTTATTTTTGAATATGATTAGCGAGGAGGAGAGTGTGTTTGTGGAGAATCTAGTCTCCAACTTGGACAAGGTATTAGAGGTATTGAAATCCTTGACTAAATATAAGAATCTAGGGCCAGACGAATGGTTTGTGGAGCTCTTTATTCACTTTCAAGATATCACGATCAAGGAAATCGCTGCAATGATTGAAGAATATCGACATTTGTGTTTGATATCAAGCTCGATGAATGATACTTCCATTACTCTTATCTCAAAGGTTGCAAACCCTTCTTCATTTGTCGATTATCATCCTATTTCACTTTGTAACACAGTTTATAAATTGATTTTAAAATTGAATGCTAATCGAATCAAGCCTGTGTTGTCAAAGCATATCACATTTGAGAAATTTGGCTTTTTGGAACAAAGATATATACACGACACTGTAGCAATTTCACAAGAGTGTGCACATACTATTAAATCAAAGAAACTTTTGACATGTTTATTGAGGATAGACCTTATTAAAGCCTACGATGACATAGACTAGGAGCTTCTTAGGTTAATCATCCATAAGGTCGGTTTTGGAGTTTTGTTGGTCGACTGGATCATGGCATGTGTTTCGACGACAAATCTCATAGCTAGCATAGAAAGGCTCTCATTAGAGTTCTTCCAGGCGTCCAGAGGATTAAGATAGGGATGTGCCCTATCCCCTCTATTGTTCCTGATTGTGATAGATGGTCTGAGTAGAATGATTTGGGAGGCAAGGTCCAAGGGGATAATCATTGGGTTCAAGATGTTAAGGAACATTACTCTGTCACATTTGATGTTCCTCGATGATGTTCTTTTGATTGAGAAAGCAACCATTTTGGAATGGAAGGAATATCATCAAATTTTATCTGATTTTTTGGCAGCATTGGGTCTAATCATGGGCAAGGAAAAGTATGCTCTGATATCATCTGACCATGAGGAGGTTTTGATGAAGGAAATAACCAATATTTTCATAGTAAAGTCTTTTCCTTTAGATGGTGGCTTTAGCTACCTTGGATATATTTTTAAACCATATTGTTATGAGAACTATGAATGGGATTGGTTGATTAACAAATTTGAGAAGATACTGGAATCATGGTCTTTCAAATGGATATCATTGGGAGGCAAACATTTCTTGATAAAATTGATGTTGAAAAATATTTCTATATATTGGATGTGTATTGTTGTCACTTACTGCAAAATGTGTTTTTAGTTATCCAAAGAGTAAACGAGTAGAGAAGTTTGTATTCATCTTCCAAGCTACAAAATGAGTCAAAGCCTACATCATACCTTCTCTAATGGAAACTACTCTAAACAAGCTTTCCAGCGATATGTGGAAGTCCAATAATGGACTTTTGGATCAAAAGATATGGTCTGCTGAAGTTCAAGGATTGAAGCCTTAGGAGGGAATATCGTAGGTCCGATATATTGGAGGTCCAACGACATTGAAGATCGATGATCACACATCATAGCATCAGGCATATCGGCAATCGCATATTGGAGGTCCTGGAATATGGGCGATTTCATATCAAAGGTACTGCATGTCGGAGGTCCAATACATCATAGAAGGCAATTGCAGAGCTCAGAGGAGATCAGCGCATTGCAATATCGCAACATTGAAACATCAGCAATCGAAGAATCAAAACTTCTGAAAGTGTAAACCTTTTAAAAGCTGTGATATTCAAAATGTTCCGATAGTGTTAAAAATCGTCGGGAATTCCAAGAAAGCATTAACAAAGGATTTCATTGTAAGACCAAAGGTGGGTGGACCCTTCTCTCTCCTCTAGCATGACACATGGTGGTATGTGATTGGTTCTGATAAAGCTATAGTGGAATTTGACATTAGAAATACATGGCAATACGAAAGTACACGTGGCATGCAGTTTTGGAATTTTGAGAGGGCCTAAGGGGGAAAATCTAGGTGAAACGTATCACCACTCATGAGGTTCCACGTGGAATTGATGACATCACGTCAGAGATAAAATATCGGAGGTTGAGGATGTTGGCACTTTATAACAATTGGCACTTGAAAAATTTGCGATAAGGGGGCTTCGATATTAGGTCTGGCACATGGTCGTAAAAGCTCAATGAACCAAAGACGCATAGAATTTAACAAGGGGAGAAGGGCCCCTGGTAGTAGTCTGAAGGTTTAACACCTTAAGGCTAAGCAGCAAGTCACAACCCTCGGTCTTATGGGATACACTTTTCAAGGAGAAATGGAAAAGGGCCAAGGGCATGAGAACTCGTTGTTTTCATAATGTCTTTGAAAAATAAAGTTTCGATGAGTAAAATATCTTATAGAACACTATTGCAATAATACAATACATATTGGGCTCCGATAACATAATACAGAGAGTTATGAGATGCATGAGTCGACAGCTATGATTCTTGAACACCACTACATCCACCACGGTTGATCACTCCCAACTCTAGAAAGTGGGAAGTTCAAGGAGTTAAGAAGAAAGCGACAAGTGAATTGGCCAAGTAGCTGAAGAAGAGCATCATGGAAACGTCATGGCCTGATCGGAGGAAATCACAGGCATGGCATGGAGATATTCCCTCGACTATCATTCGGTTGTTTTGTTTTGATATTTTTGTGATTCTGTGTACTTTAAAGAAAGGATTCAAATTTGTTGCAATGATTTGGGTGGCCGAGTAGCTGAAGAAGAAGTGCATGGAAAAGACATGGCCTGATTAGCAGCTATCACAGGAATGGAAGGGAGATATTTTCCTCAACCATCATTTAGTTTTCCTATTTCTTTTATTCTATAATTTTTGCATTTTAAAGAAAGGAATCAATTTTTTTGTAATGATTTGGGCAACAGACCTTCACATGCCGAGACAACTAGTCAATTAGATAACTAGAGCTTCGCTGAGATATTTTGTAACTGCTTTCAAAGCTCCCCCTCTCATAAAAAGAGGGAAGAAACTCTTAACATAGGTTCCATAATTCTGCACTCAAGAGGCCCGAATTTTGTGGTTCCACTTTGGTTCAATTAGCTTGTTCACAAGGTCCTTGGGCTAATATAATTGCTAAATGTAATGGTCTGGTGATTTGGACTCCATCTTCAAGGATTAATGAAATTGTTTTATTTATTCCAATTAGAGAAATGTGCATTATGTTTCCCCTTTGTTTATCACTTCATGTATGTATTTCCTCCTCTGAAATAGCGTAATGAAGCTATTATTATGACTCTCCTTATGGTTGTATGTTGCTACTAAGTAGTAAAAAGTACATGTATTAACTACATATTTATTTGTGTTATTTAATATCCTACAATGCCTGTATGTGCACAGATTTACTTATCGTTGTTTGGTGAAAAACGTATTCATGAGGCATAGAGTTTGAGACCTTAATTCATGCTCCATTCTTTCTTCATTTTCATCTCCTCACTCTTCCATATTTCTGCTAGATATTGTTGCTTAGGATTCTATGTTATGTCCATCCCTCTGCATCAATTCCCCTCCTTTCCTTCCTCTTGTTCATCTATACTACAACAACAACATTAAGTTTTCTAGTGTTGTGTGTCGGCTACCATAACCAAGACATTTCTCTTTCATATTAGCCATATTTACCCCCTAAGTATTTAGATCTATTGGTTTACTCGAGTTTACCTTGATGAGGGCTATTGAACCAAGCCCCTGAATTATCTCTTTTCAAACTACATGACATATGGAGTGCAACCGAAATCCCTCTGATAATCTTCAAAAGAACTCCTCTCAGATTCCCTAGGCACTGACCCCTTTCTCTCAACCCGAGGGTTGTCTCCAGGAGGCTTCTACATATTCTGAAGCAATTATGTGATAGGAGATCAAAAACTCTACAACATCTTCCTGGCATCATTTCCGGGGAACAAATCAGAATATGTTTCCTTGGATACGACAATTTTTTACATTCCCTTTGTCGGGTGAGCAAGGGAAGTGTGGGTTGAATATATCTCACCTTAGTGACTCCATTGTTTTAATATTATATTAAACACCCTGGAAACTCTACTACCTATATCTTTATTTGATCATCCTGGCTTTTAAGAAGCCTCATACTCGCTCTAATGCTAAATAGCAAAAAACTTCCCCTACATTTGAACTTGAGATCACTCACCTAAAGGGGTTTGCAAATTGGCCATTCCTGCATTCTTGGCCAACAAATTTGCCCCACTAGATTTTTCTTCTTTTTATGGTTATCCCCATCATGTCCCTTCAATTCATGAATGGTATACCTTTTTGCCTAGATTTAGTGGGACACAGATAGAAGGTCGAACTACCACCTCAAGGATTTTCATGAATGCATGGAACAAATGGGTATTATTTTTGAGAATGTGAAAATTGAATTGTTCATGAATTCATTAGATGAATATGCTAGATTCTGGTACAAAACAATACCTCATGGTAGCATATCCTTAAAGATATTTCACACAGAATTTAATATTTTTTGCAAAAGATTATATCCACCAGGTGCTCTGTTTGAAGATTGTTGTGCACATTTTAATGTTGAAAATATTTATGAGGTTAATGATCTTGCTGAAGATGTTTGTGGGGCTCAACTCCAAGAAGACATATACTTGCACCAAGAAGAATTACCTAACAATCAAGAAAGGGAAGAAGGAGACATCATCAAGCTGCAAACAAACCTTCAAAGATCTTATTCTGCAAAATTTGATGATTCTCCTTCTTATGATTTGTATGAATCTGATGGGATGTTGAGAAATGTAGGACTGCAACAATCCCAGTCATGGGAAGATGCAAAAAAATAGGAGGCCCACCAGGATGTTAACAAAGAGGCTCCATTTTACGACTCACATTCTTGAAATGGAGAACAAGTCCAAGAAACTAGTATTAAATTTAATAAAGATTATCCAATCTATGATTCAGATGATTCAGAGGAGGCTGAGACTATTGCAGATTTTCAAAGGGTGCTTCTTACCAGCAAGTGCAGAGAAGGCTTCCAACAATAATTTTTTCAAGAATATCCCAAAGTTGAAGGACTAAGTAGTGTTTGTGGCTGCCTTTTGCAGAAAGATTCATTCCTGGAAATCGTTCAAGAAAGGGAGACAGTTGTAAATTTCTCTCATCAGTTCTATGATCTCGTAGATGACTATATGGCATCTTTCTTTGGTCAACAACCAATCTCAATTATGGGGTATGTATTAAATGTTTTACCTCAATATTTCAAATGGTACATGCCTGCTTTAGTTGTTGAATTTCTAGAGAACGATGGCATAAGGTCTAGTACTAATTTTTTTTAGTATGGTACATGCCTACTTTAGTTGTTGAATTTCTAGAGATCGATGGCATAAGGTCTAGTACTAATTTTTTTTAGTTTGTTGAGATGACGGGTTGGTATCATTGGAAGGTTGACCTCACTTGGTTGAATTGAGCCTTATACATAAGTAGGAGTTGTACATAAATAATCTCATCATGTGAGAGTTTAAATTTTTGTTTCTAGAAGTGATAGTTCTGCATTTCAGTATTGTGAGGAAAGGACTCCCAAAAAAGAAAGTTCCATGGATATTTTTTGGCTTTATAGGTTCAATATATTTTTTGACTCCATGCCCAATGGATAAGGCTATTATTTTGCAGGTTCTCAACACTTTTCCAGCAAGAAAATGTCCCAAATTGGAGCTAATGTTGTCACTTATGGAAAAATGTGTTTTCAGTTGTCCAAAGAATAAATTAGCAAAGAATTTTGCAGTCATATTCCTAGCCACAAAAGGAATCAAAGCCTACATAGGACACTCTCCCATGGAAATTTCTTTGAACAAGATTTCCAATGATATGTGGAAGTCCAAAAATGGGCTCCTGGATCAAAAGATATGGTATGCTAAAGTTCAAGGATTAAAGCCTTAGGAGGGAATATCAAAGGTCTGATATATTAGAGATTGCATATTAGAGGTCCAGTGACATCGGAGATCGACGATCGCACATCGGAGAATCAAGAATGTTAGTGATCGCATATCAAAGGTCCTGCATGTCAGAGGTCCAATACATCAGAGTAGGTAGTATCCCAAGTAGTATACCTCAGTCTGAAAGAAACTGCACTTGTTGAGCTTATCATACAACTGATGCTCTCTCAACAACCTCAACACTGCTGCTAAATTCTTGGCATGGCCTTCCTCAATTTTAGAATATACCAATATATCATCAATGAAAATAATAACAAACTTATCCAAATATGGACACAACACACTATTCATCAAGCACATAAATGTAGATGGAGAATTAGTCAAACCAAATGGAACTACAACACATTCATAATGTCCATACCTGGTCTAAAAATATGTCTTGTAACTGTCCTCCTTTTTTATGTGTACCTAGTGGTATCCTGACCTCGAGTCAATCTTAGAGAGCACTATCTCTCCCTTCAGATAATCAAACAAGTCATCAATCCTTGGTAATGGATACCAATTCTTGATGGTCACTTTGTTCAATTGTTTGTAATAAATTCACAATCTGAGAGTACCATCTTTCTTCTTCACAAACAATATCGGTGCTCCCCAAGGTGATACACTTGGCCTAAAGTATCCCTTGTCCAACATTTTCTTTAACTGCAACTTCAACTCAACCAACTCTTGTGTGCTCATCTTGTAAGGTGCCTTTGATGCTGGAGCTACCCCTGGCACTAACTCAATAGAAAAGTCTACCTCCTTGTGAGGTATAAAATCTAAGATATCCTCAGGAAATACACTCTTGAACTTCTATAGAACTGGGTACCAGCTCAACAAATATGCATCCTCAACTTCCTTACCCTTGTCACTAGAAATGTGCACTGCAAATAACATACACCCTTTCCTACAACTATGCTTTTCCTGCATAGCTGCCACCATCCTAACTGATGTGGCTTTCTTCTTACCCTGTAAGTCTCTTGGTTCCCCATTGTCATCAACACACTCAATATGTTTGTCATAACAATCCCCTTTTGTCCTATGAAGATACAACCAATCCATGCCCAAAAACATATTGTATGATCCTAACAGTAATACATTTATATATGTTGCAGTAGGCATACCATTCAAATCTTATGCACAAGCTCTTACCCAATGATGAACTCGCTTCTTTGTACCTATAGCCAACTTTACTAACTAAGATTCTGCATGAAATTCCTTACTCAAACCACACTTATCTACCAATTCAAGACTAAAATAACTATAATTCGATCCAGGGTCAATCAAAATAGAAATAAATTGATCACAAATCTTACTATCCATCTCAATGATAAATTCTTGGTGCTCTGTCTGTCTTTTGTCCACGACTACATAAATACGAGGAATACTCTGCCCCATATCCCCAACAGTCTGCACCTCCTGTGCATAGTATATCTTAGGCATACCACCTTGATTCTGCAGACAATCTCTCCTAAGGTGTTCCTCACCACATTTCCAACACTCCAACTATTCGGTACCATTACCTCTATGTTGCTCATGTGATCGATGTCCCTGTCTAGCTGCATTAAACTTCTTTTGAGGTGCCACATTTTCTTTCTCCTCTACATTTTGAGGCCTTGCTCTCTTAGGCTTCCATTTACCTTTACCTTTGTATTTTCTTTTCCATCCTTGCTGAGATTCATTCTTATGCTTTGATTGTTCACGGAAATGCTTCAATTTCCTAATAACTTCCTCGAGTGACCGAGGCTCATCATACTCAATCTAATCTCTAAATGTTAATGGAAAATCATTAATAAATCGTTGAAATTTAGTCTTCTCATCTTCAAGATATGGTATATACCTCAATAAATTCAGTAACTTAATCGTGTACTCTTCATCTATCAATATCCCCATATTTAGCTCATAAAACTATTTGGCCTTACTGTCATAGTATCTTCCTCACAATATTTATTCCTGAAAAGCCTCTTGAAGTCATGCAAACTCAAGTCATCCATCCAGATGTCTCTGACCCGCTTCACCTCTTCCCACTAAATGTCTGCTTTACCTTTCAAGCTGAAGATATCAATTATGGCCTTCATGTTATCTATGTATTCATGCAAATCAAAGAATTTGTTCATCCCAAGTACCCAAGCCTCTACATCTTCTAACTTCTTCACATTTCCATCAAAAGTAGGTGGATTTGCTTTCTTAAACTCATATGGAAAGTATCCCCTATTACTTCTCCTGTAAGGATGATAACGATGATGATAATGATGCCTATCAGAAACAAAACTAGAATAGTACCTATACTCATCACCCCTCCTATCTGGAGTGTCCAACAGCCTGCCATCTCTCATCATGTCAGTTCTATCTAACCTGTGTCTACCAGGAGACCTACTTCCATATGCCCCATTAGTTTTTTCCTCCTGTCCATGGCTGATCCGAAGTGGCCCTTGTTGTTGTAGTTCTGACAAACTTTGAAGGAGTATTGCATTAAGCTCTACTTGTTTCTCATGTGCTTGTATGAAATTTTCATTGTCTACCTTACTACTCCTTATCTCTTCCTTTAAGCTTCTCAATGTGTTTGCCAAATCAGAAGAGTTCCCACCATGCTGCTTATCCAATTCATAGGAAGAGTCTTTGTAGACTACCATCTTTCTAGCCATTTGATCTCTTTCCTGCAAGGGATACTATGTCAGATAAACCAACGTACCTTAGTATAATTTGGGGAGGATACCTTGTCTGCAATATCAACAAATCAGAATGATACATCTATAACATAATCATAACAGAATATAGACATATAACAAATAAGTGAATCAACACATAAACATCATTCTAGCTAGAATCTGGACATCAATGCATGAGTATATCAACTACACATACCATGACCTCATGCATGACAACAACCATTATGTCACCGTACACATGGCCACATGCAAACATCAACATGCATAAGAAATGTGTATTCAACTACACACACGCATGAATGCATGCAATCAAGAATAAGAAAAAAATACTTGTATCCAAACCTAAAAGAATGGTACATGTAACCAAACATACAAGAATGCAACCTAACATACAAGAATGTAACCAAGCGACATATAGCAACATGTAAGCAACATATAACAACATGTAACTAGTCATACACTCATGATGATGCACCCCACAATAAAAACATCAAGTTCGTCATGACGACATCACTACAACCATGATCAACATTATGCAATGCAACAGGCACATGTAATGCAAGTGTAATAAACACACATGCAGCTGACATGCATGCATGACCAACACACATCCAATCCAGTCTAAGGGGTGAACCATGCTTTGATACCACTATGTAACACCCTCATCCCACATCTACCCAAGTAACAGACCAACTGAGATAGACATGTGATGAGAGGCTACTGTGATTGGATTGAACCTCCTATGTGACCTTAAGGAAATGGAATCGATGGAAACACAACATACACAACTTCCACATCTGCTACAAGACCCCTAAGAAACATGCCAACACTTCAGGTAGCTTTCCCCTGGGTTCCACTGAAGTTTTTTATCACTTGACCTCTGGATGCTCTCATGTTATGGGCATGCTAGCATCCAGGGGCCTCTAGACGCTCTCACAAGCCTGCAAGCTAGTGTCCAGGGACCTCTAGATGCTCTAACGCACCTGCAAGCCAACATCCAGGGACCATTTTATCTAGTTATGTGCCAGTGTCCTCAGGATTTGAGCCACTTTTTCAAGCCCAGGTCATGACCCATAATGGAATGACATCTTCAAATAAGTAACATGGAAACAATGATGCAAAAACAATTAGTTAAAAAATCTCTTAACCAAACCCCTACTAGCCATGACAGGAATTTCTTCAAACATATCACAAACATGTAATCTATATGTTTAAACAACAAATTTCAGCATAGGCGTCTCGTACTTATTTGAGAATCGCTAAGAACCATTGTTATCTCATGTCATTTGCTTCATTATCATCTATTAGGTCATAGATACATTGTCCATTCATTTACAAGTAAAAACATGATGAGAGCCATACATAGATGCTATCATAAAACATATACATAACCAACATAGTAAAAAAATAAATACCACAAATACCTCAACCATAGAATCCACATAAAAACTAGTACATTTACACATGAAAACCAAAGGAATGAATTTCTCATTAATGAATGTAGAAACCAACAGGGGATGCGACTACCATGTTCCACCCAACCATAGATTAGCTGAGCCAAATCGCTCTTTAGCCAATCACCCCTATGCCATATTCCAAGCATGAATGAGGGACTCATAACCAACCAAAATGAATGAAACAAGCATGGATGCTACCGAAGTTCTACACCTACACCGTGAAGAATTTGAGTGCCTCCTAGTCTCTCAGGCTTTACCGTAATCCATTGTCTGATCTAGGGATCACTAGGCCCTACAGCAAGACCCATTTTCTAGGCTTTACTATACATCCCATACCTCTTGGATTTACCGTATATCTCGCCATTCACCGGCAGGGATTCCTAGGCCCACTAAGGTACACAATCCTAGCTTTACCGCAGCCCACAGTCTGGCTCAAGGGTTACTAGGCCAGTGGCTTTACTGTGATCCACAGTCTGGTTCAAGGACCAGTAGACCATGTGTTTGTGGTGGTTTGGGTGTAGGTGTTAATGATAAACGTTCAAAACTGGAAACTATTTCTTCAAGTGCAAGTGGAAGTTCTTCTTGGATTTACTTTTTCATATCAATCATCTGCCTTCAAACTTAACTATTATGCTAAAATAGCAGAACTGCCTATTTTACCTTAATTTTTCAATCCTTCAACTTACCCATGGAACCGAAAAGAAATAAAACCACAATTTATACCTTCTCGGATCTAAAATCTGAATTAACATGCGCGCACTTTCGAAAGCAATATCCATCGAATCTCATTCCTTCACAACGAACGACTGTGATTGATCTGGACTTCAACGAATTAAATCGCAATTCATACAATATCATGTCTGATTTCCAAATTAAACCCCATGCATGTTAACCGCGCGATTTTCATTAGATTTGCCTTCCTCCAGCAAACAATCGCAATTAACTGAGGTATTAACTCAATTTTATGAATTATTGCGTCCATTTTTTCAATATTGCTTACAGCTTTAAGTGAACACGAGAAACCACTTCCCTTCTATGAAGATCACCTTTCTCTTCTAATTAATGCCCACGCTTGTTGCGACACGATCACCATTAGATTTGTGGATCTGATGATCGAACGGCTCAGATTATATCCTTGGTTTCTTACAACTTTTGTCGGGGGTTTTCTCCATTCCGCCAAGAATTTGCGATTCTGCTATGTTTACTCTAGTTCTAAGTTATATTCTTAAAACATATCCAGGTTCTTTCGATACACAAATAATGAAGGCTTAGATCTAATAACACAAGATTATATGAAATAAATTGGAAATAAACAAAATACAGAGATATTTCAAAGGGAATTCAAACCTTCGGGATTGACCATTCATACACAGTATACCCAGAGACACAGAGAGACTCCAGAATTTACAATCAAATATTTTTTTTTTCAAATCCAGTCAAATCCTTTTACATTAATTCAAAACTTACATAAATACCTTACATTCAACAATCATATCCTCAATCAATGGATCAAATCCGCCTAATCCTAGACAAATACCTAATCTGCATGATATTCTCCTCGAGAATATCAACTAAGCCTAAATACTTAAATTAATTACAAAATAATTCAAATCCCTAAATTCTAGCTCAAATCCTATCTACAAAACTTTCTAAAGTGATAGCTAAAGGATCCCACTCCTTTGCTTATAAACTTTTTTTGTATTTTTGGAATAAACTCGAAGCCTTTTGTCTTAAAGCCTCTTGCTCCTACATTAGACTCCTGAGGACAAAATTCTTCATGGGCTCCTTTCCATGAGCTCTTCTACAGAACTTCCCAACTTCTGTAGCATTGCATTTTTCATACAGGTAGCATCAACAATTGGTTGATCCTTCCATTTGACCAAATACTGAAAATACTCATGTCCTCTTGTCTTCTTAAACAATTTTTTATCCAAAATCTGTTCTAGCTGCAATGCCTTTGCTATAGGTAAATGTTTTACCCAATCAACCTCTTGTTCTTCTTTATCCTCTGTTGTATCATCTACATTCCCTTCTTCATACCTGTAAAAATCAACAACATTGAAAATTGGAGATATTCCAATATCGGGGGGTAATTCAATTTCATATGCATTTGCAGAAAATTTCCTCAAGACTCTACATGGTCCAATTTTCTTAAAATTTAACTTTTTATGTTCCCTTTCTGGAAATCTTTCCTTCCTTAGGTGTGCCAAAACCAAATCTCCAACCTCAAAATTAACTTCTCTCTTCTTCAAATCTGCCCTGCTCTTGTACTTTATGTTGTTGTCCCATAACTGTTGTTTTATGTGGTCATGTATTGCTTGAATATCTGAAGCAAAATCTTCTCCTTTATCACTTCTCATTTCATCTTTTCCCATGTCTCTTAATTCAAACATTCCCCTTGGATGCATTCCATAAACTATATGGAGTGGACTCTGCCCTGTACTCCTGTTAGGAGAATCATTATAAGCATATTCAGCCTGTGCCAAAACCTAATCCCACTACTTTGGATGTTCACCTGCAAGACTTCTCAGAATATTACCCAAGCTTCTGTTTACCACTTCAGTCTGTCCATCAATTTGAGGATGATAAGTTGAACCGAAACTCAATTTAGTACCAAATTTCTTCCACAAGGTCCTCCAAAAATGACCAAAAAATATGGTATCTCTGTTTGAAACAATTTTCTTAGGTAACCCATGCAACATTACAATCTCCTTAAAAACAGATTAGCAACATCAGTAGAATCACTGGTTTTATAACATGGAATAAAATGTGTCATTTTTGAAAGTCTGTCAACTACAACATAAATTGAATCATGTCCTCTTTGAGTTTTTGGTAAACCCAAAACAAAATCCATACTTACCATATCCCAAGGTCTATCTGCAATAGGTAATGGAACATACAAACCTGTGTTTTGGCTCCTTCCCTTTGCATACTAACATACTTTACAATTCTTCACATAATTCTCCACTTCAAATTTCATCTTTTGCGAAAAATAAAACTGGTTCAATTGCTCATAAGTCTTGTCTGCACCAAAATTTCCTCCAAGTCTACCACTATGTTTCTCCTTGATTAAATTCTCCCTCATAGAACAATTTGGTATGCATAGCTGATTTCTTTTAAACAACAATCCTTCTTGCAAGAAAAAAATCCAACCACTTACTTCTGTTTATCAAAACATGATTCTTACAAGCTTCAAATGCCTCTTTAAAATCTAAATCCTTCTCATATAATTATTTAAGAAAATCAAAACCCAACACTTGAATTTGACTTTCTTGAACTAAAATGTTTTTCCTACTTAAGGCATCTACTACCTTGTTTGATTGGCCAGTTATATGCTTCAATACAAAATTAAAACCTTGAATATATTCTACCCAATGCATGGTTGTCTAAATAAAGTATAAACTCCTTAGACATCAAGTAATGTCTCCACTTCTTCAATGACTGCACAACTGCATAAAATTCCTTATCATAAGAAGAATATTTCTTCTTTGATTCATTCAGTTTTTCACTGAAATAAGCTATAGGTATGTCCTCCTGACTTAAAACAGCTCCAATAGCTTCTCCATTGGCATCACATTTCACATGAAAAGGTTTATTAAAATTGGGCAAAATCAAAATAGGTTTTTCAGTGATTTTTCCTTTTAACAGCTGGAAGTTCCTTTCTACTTCAACAATCCATTTAAATGGTTGCTTATCCTTCTTTATAGTGTCAATAATAGAAGCATTGATCTTACTAAAATTCCTAATGAATTTGCTATAAAAACTAGCAATACCATGAAAACTTCTTACCTCAAAAACACTTCTTGGTGAAGGCCACTCTATGATTGCCTTTATCTTCTTTGGATCCATCTTTAATCCATCATCAGAAACAACAAAGCCCAAAAATACCAACTCTTCCTTCATGAATTAACATTTCTTTAAATTTAACAGTAACTTTTCTTGGTTCAGCATCTGTAAGGCATAATTCAGATGTCTCATATGTTCCTCTTTAGGTATGCTATAAACTAATATATCATCCAGATATACTATTACAAATTTACCAATAAATTCCTTCAAAACTTCATTCATAAGCCTCATAAACGTACTAGGAGCATTTGATAACCCAAAAGGCATTACCATCCATTCAGACGATCCTTCATTTGTTTTAAAAGAAGTTTTCCATTCATCACCTTCTCTATTCCTTATTTGATGATACCAACTCTTTAAATCTAGCTTTGTAAATATCTTGCTCCACTTAAACAACCCATCAAATTTTCAATTCTAGGTAAAGGAAATATGTATCTAATTGTTATTGTATTGATTTCTATTGAATCAGTGCACATTCTCCAGCCTCCATCTTTCTTTGGACTCAACACTGTTGGCACTGCACACAGACTCAAACTCTCTCCAATCAATCCTTTATCTAATAGTTCCTGAACCTGTTTTCTGATTTCTTCATTTTCTGTGGGAGTCATCCTGTAAGCTGCTTTATTTGGCAGATTTGCCCCTAGAATCAAATTTATATGATGACTTGTTTTTCTAATGGGTGGTAACTCATTAGGCAAATCATCTACAATGATATCACAATAATTGTCCAGCATCTCTTGAATTTCAATTGGCAAATCAGAAATTCTAGTGGAAGTAATTATTACCTTGGGTTTGCAAATCAATGCAAAATTTACCACATCCTCTTCAATCTACTGCAAGTATTCTTTTCCACTCAGAAATAGGGTCTTTGGATCAGACTTCCTTGATGCATCCTCTTCTTCCATAGACAGCAATGTATGATTAATACCATCCTTACCAAATTGGTATGTGTTACTTTTCCCATTATGCATAACTCCTCTAGCATATTGCCAAGGTCTTCCTAGCAATATTTGACACACATCCATAGGCATCACATCACACAGAATTTTGTCTTTGTATTTTCCCAACTGCAACTCCACTTCATATTGTTCCTTCACTAACAACTGATGTCCTTTTTGAAGCCATGACACCTTATAAGGTGTTGGATGTTTCTTTGTTTTCAATTTCAACTTCTCCACCACTTCTATAGAGATCAAGTTATCTGTGCTACCACTATCAATTATCATTTGACATCACTTTCCTTGAACCTTGCGCATAGTCCTGAACAAAGTCTTTCTTTGTGCTAGTTCAACAACTTCCTTTGCTAGTTTTAACAAAACTTTGTTGACTACCAAAGATTCCCCTTTCTCTGGTACATTTTCTTCTTCTGACACCTTTGTTGCTTCCTCTTCAAACTTAGCAACAATTTCATTTCTCTGATTTATTCCTATGTTTTCTGGGCACTCATAAGTTATGTGTCCCATCTTTTTACATCTATAATATCTAACTTCTCTTCCTCTGCCTCTACCTCCTCTTCCTCTGGAAAAACTCCCTCTGCCACTTGCATCACCTCTTGTGGGTGTATGCTAACTCGAGGTCCTGCTAGCTCCATCTCTAAGTGTTGTAGATCTTCCTCTACCACCTTGACTTCCCCTTCCTCAGAAAGTACCTCTATTTCTGGCAGATTGCTTCCTCATGATTTTTTCTTCAGCCTTCAATACCATCTGATAAACCTCTTCTACTGTTTTAGGAGACATCACACTTATCTCATCTTGAATCTCCATTCTGAGACAATTTACATATCTTGCAACCTTCTCATCTGTATCTTGAATTTTTCTAGCTCTTATGCTCACTTTATAGAATTACTATGTGTATTCCTTCACTATCATAGACCTCTGTCTAAGATTCTGCATCTGTCTAAATAATGTTTGTTGATAATCACTTTGAAAAAACTTACCTCTCAACTTTGCCACCATCCTGTTCCAATTTTTAATTAGTTGTTTAACAAGTCTCCTTCTTTCTACCTACACTCCATCCCACCAAAGTGTTGCATGTCCTTTCAATCTTGTAATAACAAATTTCACTTTCTTTCCTTCTTCTGTTTCTTCATAATCAAATAATTTTTCCATGTCATTAATCTAGTCTATCAACTCCTCAGGGTCTAAACCTCCTGTGTAAATTAAAACCTCAAGTCTAGGTTTAGATGTGGATTTCAACACTGATCTAAAGAATCTCATTTCAACAGTAGGTTCTGCAGGTTCCTCTTCTTCTGCAGCTTCAACTTCAGGCTTACTGACATCTACAACATCTGCATCTCTTCCCATTTCCACTGCTTCTAATCTAGCTTGCATCTGTTGCATAGCTTCCAACACTTTAGCATTTGCAACTGGTCTTCCTCTTCTTTGACCACCGCCTCTTCCTCCAACTCTGAAAGCCATGTTTGATTTCTTTTTCTGATATTTGAGATCTTGTTCAGTGTCAGTAGGCTACTCTGATACCACTAATGGTGGACTGGGTGCAGGTGTTAATGATAAACATTCAAAACTGGAAACTATTTCTTCAAGTGCAGGTGGAAGTTCTTCTTGGATTTCCTTTGTCATATCAGTCATCCGCCTTCAAACTTAGTTATTCTGCTAAAATAGCAGAACGACCTATTTTACCCAAATTTTGCAATCCTTTAACTTAACCATGGAACCGAAAAGAAATAAAACCATAGTTCATACCTTCTCGGGTCCGAAATTTGAATTAACCTGTGTGCACTTTCGGAAGCGATATCCATCAGATCTCATTCCTTGACAATGAACAATTGTGATTGATCCGGACTTCAACGGATTAAATCGCAATTCATAAAATATCGCGTTTGATTTCCAAATTAAACCTCGTGCATGTTAACCACGCGAATGTTGTCAGATCTACCTTCCTCTAGCGAACGGTCACGATTAACTAAGGCATTAACTCAGTTTTATAAAGCCCCGCATCTGTTTTTCAAATACCGCTTACATATTTAATTGAATGCGAGAAACCACTTCCCATCTACAAAGACCGCCTTTCTCTTCTGATTAATTCCCACACTTGTTGGCACACGATCACCATTAGATCTGTGGATCTGATGATCGGACAGCTCAGATTATATCCTAGGTTTCTTACGACTTTTGTCGAGGTTTTTCTCCATTCGGCTAGGTTTAGTATAGTTCTAAGTTATATTCTTAAAACATATCTAGGTTCTTTCGATACATAGAGAATGAAGGTTTAGATCCGATAACACAAGATTATACGAAACAAACTGGAAATCAACAAAATACAGAGATATTTCGAAGGGAATTCAAACCTCTGGGATTGACCACATACACAATATACCCAGAGACATAGACCAACTCCAGAATTTACAATCAAATCCTTTTTTTTTTCAAATCCATCCAAATCCTTTTACATTAATTCAAAACTTACATAAATACCTTACATTCAACAATCAGATCCTCAACCAATGGACCAAATCTACCTAATCCTAGACAAATACCTAATCTGCATGATATGCTCCTCTAGAATCTAAACTAACCTTAAACACTTAAATTAATTACAAAATAATTCAAACCCCTGAATTCTAGCTCAAATCCTATCTAGAAATCTTTTTAAAGTGACACCTAAAGGATCTCACTCCTTTGCTTATAAACTTTTTTTTGTATTTTTGGAATAAATTTGAAGCCTTTTGTCTTCAAGCCTCATGCTCCTGCATCAATTTGTCATTTCATAGATCCACCCCACTCAACTTTGAATCCATCCAACAATCTAGCTCAACCAATGTATGAGAACCCATCTCATCAAGGCTATCAGGAAATGGCAAAGCTAGGCTGAGAAAACACAGTCACACCTAAAAAGACCCATGCCATGACAGAAAACAACCACATGCAACACCATGCATGCCAAATCTAGCAAGGAAAATACACATGCAAATCGATACCTGGAAAGAATCCAGATGTAGATGCTTGATCCTTCCTTTCCCTACTTGATCTTTGCTTCATATTGCCTTCTTTCCCTTTCTTGATCCAATGCCAAAGTGCTCCAAGAAAACTCTAAGCGTCCAAGAGTGAGAGAGGGAGAATAATGAGAGAGATCCAAAACTGAATTGACAAAAGGTTACCAACTGATCCTCGGAAGCCTTTTTATTAATGAGGCTTCTATTTTCTTCCTTTTCCATTATTTTCCTTCATTTTCCTCCTCACATGCAACCTGCGACCTTTCACTTCTGTTTTTCCTAATTTGCATTATTTTCATAAATAAATGTGCCAAAAAATTCATTTTTCCTTTTCAAAGCCTTAGCCATTGCCTTTGCCAATTTCCTTAGCCATAATAAACCAAGTGAACACCCCCTAGGATGTTTTACCCAACATTCAACTTGGAATATGTGCCCCATCAACCGTGGTTATTATTTTTAAATTTTATTGCATGGATTTTTCACCAGGGCTATTACAATCTAGGAAAAGGACTCTCCACCCAACCATAGATAGCTACAACCACCTTTACATGCAATTGTCACCCCTGAGCTAGATTCCAGAGTGTGAGGGGGAAATTCTTTTTTCTAGGATTGCACACCAACTACCAACTGAAACAGGGAGTCCAAAGGACTTCCTCCCTTAGTTACACCAGCTGATTACTTCTTTTTTTACCAGCACAGGGAGTCCATAGGTGGCCCACCTCACCCCAAGTGCACACATTATGATTCACCCCCTTTCGGAGTCCAGAATCCATTGTACCAATAGGGAAACACCCAAAAGTTTCTTGAGCAAGTCTTCCTCAACTTCTTCTTTAGGACGATCTCTTCCCAAGCTATTAAATGGATCCAGAGTAAGCTATCTCAACCAAAATCCTCCAGGGGACCCAAGATGTTAAAGGGCTTCAAAGTATGCTATTTCAACCCACAACCTCTAGGGACCCAATCAATTACATGGCTCCATAGATTTCATCCAAAACACAAGATCCAATGACCCAAGATATTATAGGGTTCCAAAGACATCTGTCTCAACCCACAGCCTATAGGGATCCAAGATATTACAGGGCTCCAAGGATCTTATCTCCACCCACAGCCTCTAGGGACCCTAAGTTGTTATAGGGCTCTAAATACTAGCAAATCAACCCACAGCCTCCAGGGACAGGGAACTGATCCCCTTCTCTTCTCTTCTCTTCTCTTCTCTTCATCGTTTCTTGTTGAAACCTTCTGTTGGAGGCTCGATTCTCCTTCTTTATCTACCTCCAAACAAAAGGGTATATGCTTCCCCTGCTGCATGGAGTTCCAATGGGTCTCTCTCTCCAAGAAGAATTATCTCTTCTTCCAATTGAGTCCCCCTTTTCTCTCTTTTTTTCCTTTCAATTGACTCTTCTCCTCCTTTTGAATATGCATCCCCTCTCTCTATTTGAATGCCTCCTCCTCGGGTTGTACTTTTTCTCCTCACTACATTTTTTGTTAATACTATTCACTGTTTCCTCCTTGTTATTTGCAACCATTCATAAATTTTGGTCCTCTTCTCTTATTGTGTTTTTTTCAAGCAAGCATGGGCCTAAGTACTGTTCCTCAGCCCATTTAATTTCAAGGACCATCTCATTAACTTCCTGCATCATCCAGCCTTCAATGATTGTCCTACAAACTCAGGTTTCTTCTTTGCGCAAGAAACCATAACATCCCAAGAAACAATCCCCTCCCCCAACTCTGGAATCCATGTCCCTTTGACTCAATCCCCTTTTTCTTTGATTTCAACATTGCATAATATTTACAACATGTTATAATGCTGCTTATGTGAAAACCTTGGGTGGGCTGTCACAATCCCCTCCCCCTTGAGGGAACATCACCCTCGATGTTCATTTACCCATATACAATGCCAAAATTCAAATAATACACATATTGTTTCATGGAGCTTTATACAATATTTACAGTTATACACACTTGCTTTAACCTTCAAACAAGAAAGGATAATTAAATTTCATGGCATCAAAAATTTCCCACACGGCCTCCTCTGGCCCAAAGCTTCCACTATAGCTTGACTTTCTCTATGGCTCGATTCTAAAGCATGAGACTCCTCCGATCTAGAATGCACATTGGACCTGGTTAGAACTCTCCCTTTGGTTCCACCTGTAGCACAGACCAATCAATCACATGATTAGAATCATGTACATACCTTTTAAGTAAAGAAACATGGAAAACATCAGGAACTCTAACTAATGGCGGTAAAGCTAGCCTATATGCTATTGGTCCAATCCTCTCAAGAATTTCAAATGGCCCACAATACCATGGTGCCAACTTGGCACATGTCCCCATCCTTAGGTAACTTTTCTTAGTTTTAATTCTTAAGTAAACATGTTCACCTAGTGGGAAATAATTTGTACACCCTACGCTTATTTGTATAGATTTTTTGTCTATCCTGTGCCAATTTCAAGTTTTTTTGTATGATTTGAACTTGTTGTTCCATATCCTTAAGCATATCAGGTCCTACATGAACTCTGTTAACTAGATCACTCCATCTAATAGAAGTATTACAGCTCCTGCCATACAATGCCTCAAAGGGGCTCATCTTTATGGACTCTTGGTGTCCATTATTGTATGCAAATTACACAAGTGGAAGATATTCTTCCCATTTCTTGGGCTAATGCATCACATACATCCTCAACATGTCCTCCAGGATCCGATTGATCCTCTCTATTTTCCCGTCTGTTTGTGAGTGATAGGTTGTACTAAATGCTAATTCTTTTCGCAATCCTACAAACAATTCCTTCCAAAACCTGGAAGTGAATCTAGCATCTCTGTCTAACACAATCTTCTTTGGTATGCCATGTAGCCTCACAATCTCCTTTATGAAGATTTGTGCGATATCACTAGCAAAATTCGTGGATTTGATTTCCACAAAATGAGCTACCTTGCTAAGTTTATCCACCACTACCATGATTGCATCATGCTGCTTAGATATTTTGGGAAATCCTACAATGAAATCCATAGAAAATACCTCCCATTTCCATTATGGAATAGGGATAGGCTACAACAATCTTGTTGGATGTTTTCATTCCACCTTTACTTGCTGGCATTCTATGCATCTTGCTACGAAATTTGCTACTTCTTTCTTTAGATTTGGCTAGTGATAATACTTTTTAATGGTCGTGGGGTTTTTTTGATACCCTAGGTGGCCTGAGTAAGGCTTAACATGGAATTCTTTTATTATTAGATTTTTATTTCCTCACTGTTAGGAACATAAATTATGCCTTTAAACCTGAATAAACCATTCTCAGTGAGATGACATCCTTCATCCTCACCATCTTGCTGCAACTTTCCTTTCATTTGATAGTATCTTTCATCCAGTTGTCCCGTGCCTTTGATTCTTTCCTCTAGATCTATTGCATACAAAATTACAACTTCCAAGTGATTTACTTGGATTCTTCTACTAAAGGCATCAATTACCTTGTTTTCCTTACCTTTTATGTACTTAATTTCAAAGTCAAACTCGTTGAGTGTGGCTAGCCATCTTGATCACCTAGCTAGCATTCAACTTCGATTGTCCAAATAAATATTTGAGTCCACTATGGTCTGACATGAGCATGAACTTCCTACTAAGAAGGTAGTGCCTCCACATTTTTAAGGCATGAACAATAATAGCAAATTGTAAATCATGTGTCACATAATTTTCCTCATGCTTATTCAACTTTTTGGATTCATAGCACACTACTTTCCTTTCTTGCATTAAGACTCCAACAAGTCCCTCCTTGCATGCATCTGTACACACCACGAAATCCTTGTCAGGATCTGCGATTCTCAGCACTAGTGCACTTGTGAGCAATTGTTTTAATTGCTCAAATCTTTCTACGCATTGTGCAGTCCACTCAAATCTTCTCCCTTTTTTCTGCAAAGATGTAATGGGATGACTGATTTTGGGAAAAAATTGAATAAATCTCTTGTAGTATCCTGCCAACCCCATGAATTATCTAACCTCATCCACACTCTTTGGAGTTAGCCACTCCCTTATGGCTTTGATCTTTTCAGGGTCAACTAGTACGCCTTCCTCAAAGACAATGTGCCTTAGGTAATGTATTTGTAACTGGAAGAAGTCACACTTGCTGAGCTTTGCATAGAGCTTATGTCCTCTCAATAGTTGTAACACTACAGCCAAATGTTTTTCATGTTCATCTTCTATTTTTAGTTAAACCAATATGTCATCAATAAACACTATGATGAACTTGTCCAAGTAAGATCGCAATACTTCGTTCATTAGGCACATGAACATGGTCGGGGCGTTGGTATGCCCAAAGGGTAACACCACAAATTTGTAGTGCCCATATCTTGTCCTAAAAGAAATTTTATGAATATATTTCTCCTTGATTTTTACTTGATGGTAAACTGAACTCAAGTCAATTTTGGAGAAAATTTTAGCTCCCCGTAACTAGTTCATCAATCCTTGGTAATGGGTACATGTTCTTAATGGTTACCTTATTCAACTGTTCATAATTAATGCACAATCTAAGGGTTCCATCTTTCTTCTTTACAAATAATGTCGGTGCTCCCAAGGAGACACATTTGGCCTTATGTAACCCTTGTCAAGCATTTCCTTTCAATGATTTTTTTTCAATGGATAAATATATGTCAACTTCAACTTGAAGATAAAGAATTACAGATCTCACTTACATTAATTATAAAATAGATCTCTCAATATAATTAAGACATATATTCATAAAATATGTATTAAATGATATAATGAAATAGATGTAGCCTTCTCATTGAAAGGATATGAATTAATATAATGAGTATGAATAACTTTATCTCTCCGAGAAGTGCTCTACAACCCAATGCATGAGGGAGATGTTGTCATGTAACGTTACATTAAAAAATATATATATATATATATGTGTGTGTGTGTGTGTGTGTGTGTCAGCTAATATCTATATATGCAAGAGATATTGTGCATAACGTTACTTTAAAAAAAAATGTTACTTTAAAAATCAATATCAGCCATTTTTAAATACTTATGTAAAATAAAAGTGAAAATTCAAGTATTTAAAAATGGTTGATATTGATTTTTAAAGTAACATTTTTTTTTAAGTAACGTTATGCAAAACATCTCTTGGACACACACACACACACACACACACACACATATATAGTAGCGCGCGCGCACACACACACACACATATATAGTAGCGCGCGCGCACACACACACATATATTTAATTTTTTTAATGTAACATTACGTGACAACATATCCCTCATGTACTGGGTTGTAGAGCGCCTCTCTCGATTCATAGCACACTACTTTGCTTTCTTGCATTAAGTCTCCATCGAGTCCCTCCTTGCATGCATCTGTACACAGCATGAAATCCTTGTTAGTATTTGTGATTCTTAGCACTAGTGCACTTGTGAGCAATTGTTTTAATTGCTCAACACTTTTTGCACATTGTGCAGTCCACTCAAATCTTCTCCCTTTTTTCTGCAAAGCTGTAATGGGATGACTGATTTTGGAAAAAAATTGAATAAATCTCCTATAGTATCTTGCTAACGCCATGAATGATCTAACCACATCCACACTCTTTAGAGTTAGCTACTCCCTTATGACTTTGATATTTTCAAGGTCAACTAGTACGCCTTCCTCAAAGTCAATGTGCATTAGGTAATGTATTTGTGACTGGAAGAAGTCACACATGCTGAGCTTTGCATAGAGATTATGTTCTCTCAACAGTTGTAACACTGCAGTCAAATGTTTTCATGTTCCTATTCTACTTTTGGATAAACCAATATGTCATCAATAAACACTATGACGAACTTTTCCAAGTAATACTCCATCATTAGGCACATGAATGTGGTAGGGGCGTTGGTAAGCCCAAAGGGTACCACCACAAATTCGTAGTGCCCATACCTTGTCCTAAAAGAAATTTTATGAATATATTTCTCCTTTATTTTTACTTGATGGTAAACTGACCTCAAGTCAATTTTGGAGAAAATTATCGCTCCCCTTAGGTGGTTAATCAATCCTTGGTAATGGGTACATGTTCTTAATGGTTACCTTATTCAATTGTCCATAATTAATGAAAAATCTAAGGGTTCCATCTTTCTTCTTTACAAATAATGTTGGTGCTCCTGAAGGAGACACGTTTGGCCTTATGTAACCCTTGTCAAGCATTTCTTTTTAGTGATTTTTTTTTCAATGAATAAATATATGTCAACTTCAACTTGAAGATAAAGAATTACATATCTCTCTTACATTAATTATAAAATAGAGCTCTCCATATAATTAAGACATATGTTTATAAAATATGTATTAAATGATATAATGAAATAGATGTAGCCTTCTCATTGAAAGGATGTGAATTTAATATAATGAGTATAAATTACTTTATTGCTCTGAGAACCGATTTACAACCCAGGGAGATGTTGTCACATAATGTTACATTAAAAAAATTAAAATATATGTGTGTGTGTGTGCGAGACTTGGCTAGTATATATATATGCAAATGCAAGAGATGTTGTGTGTAGCGTTACTTTAAAAAAAATTAATAATGTTACTTTAAAAATCAATATCAGCGATTTTTAAATACTGGATGCAAAATAAAAGTGAAAATTCAAGTATTTAAAAATGGTTGATATTGATTTTTAAAGTAACATTATGAATTTTTTTAAGTAACTTTATGCACAACATCTCTTGCATATATATATATTAGCCGACACACATATATATTTTTAAATTTTTTTAATGTAACTTTATGTGACAACATCTCCCTCATGTAGTGCATGTAGTGGGTTGTAATTATATAATAAGATAAAGTAAAAAAAAAAAAATTACTTTTTAGTACGAAGGATAAATGTAATTTCTTCATTGAGCCTAGATCTAATGTGTGTAATCTGCTAGTAAAGAAATATAATGTTAATATTTTGACTAGGTCAAAATAAAATTAAAATATGGTATAGATATGTAACTTAATGTAATGTAAACATTGTAACTTGGTGAAAATAAAATTAAAATAGCAAAAAAAACCCTATAAAAATTAAATAATAAAGAAAATAAAAATGACTCCTGATATTGACCCATGGTTTTAAAAATCCATGGTATTGACTCATAGAATTCCTCTAGAATATAATCTTTTAAGGGGGCAATAAACTAGCCTAGATTCCTGTTAGTTTGATGTTATATTTAGATACATAATTAGTTGTAGAAAATGATGCAGTTGAATCCATGTAGCCTATAAAGGTATTAGGAAAAATGTAATTATTACATTTTATCTATTTTTGCCTACCTCCATCCACTTTTTACTAAATTATATTAGATAAAATATAATACTATAATATTACATTTTACCCAATATTTCCCCTCAAACGAGCTTAACTATAAAATTAGTAGGAGTGAGGAGAAATATCGAGTAGAATGTAATATTTAGGGTAGGGTGTGATGTGAAATATTAGGTAAATTTAAAAATATTACATTTTAATTAGTATTTCCCCCCACCCGTGGCCACTATTTATTAGATGGGGGTGGTTATAAATATTGGGTAACATATAATATTGTAATATTATATTTTATGTAACATTGCTCACCATGCGTAGATGTAACCTAAGAGATGTAATGTAAGTAAACATTTGTAACAGATCAAAACTTAATATTTGCAATATGACAAGATTTTTAATCATGAATATTTACCATGGACATTATTAACTTTTAAGTAGGTTTTTTTTACAATTCCATAGGCCAATACCCACAAGAGAAATATAGAGAGGAAGAGAAGGGAAGAAAATTAAAATACCACGGGGTGCTACCATGGCTTATCAGTACCATGGGTCATCTAGAATTTTCATTATTATGTTATGGATCTAGGCTTTTAATTATTGTGTTACAATACCATGGGCCAATACCATGGCTTATCAATACCACATGCTCAAAAACCATAACTTATTTCAAAATCAACATATTTTACAAATACTTTATTTTAATTTAATTTTATAACATTTTTTAATTAAATCTAAGAGCAAAAAGGTTATAATGACTTTTGAGGTTACTAAACCTCCCATCCTCAAAACTACTAACAAGTATTCCCACAGAATTAATGGAGTTTTAAAAAATTAAAATGAGAATATTTATAATATACATATGTGAATTTTTAATAATATAAATAATATATAAAGAACCGATAGAAGCAATATTCCCATAGAGATTAAATCGAGGTTTTAATAAATTAAAAAATGAGAATACTTTTATGTATACATATGTGAAATTTATATAATATAAATAATATTATAAAGAACCAGGATAGATGCATCTTAACCAAGGATCCATGTGAAGTGAGAAAGAAAAGTGATTAACAATGATAGAGGAAAGATAGTGCATGATTCTTAAGTTTTTTATTCTTGTTGTAACACCCCAAGTTGCATGAAGTTGGATTACTAGATCCATACATTGAGACTATCTAAATTTGGTAGAAGTGCTTTAACAAGGCTAAAAATTGTTTTATTTAACTAAAAGAAGCAGTTACCAAGAAAAGTTACCCTTTGCCTCAAAAGGGAAATATAGAGAGGGTAAGAGAGGCAAAAATGACCATCCTAGAGCTGGGTGGAAAAACCAGTGGGAAGGTTTCTCAACATAGTCACCAAAAGGAGTACAGAGTTTAAAGCTGGACACGAGTCCTGAGGTCCAGAGTACAGAGTTTAAGGCTGGACACGAGTCCTGAGGTCCATTGTACTGACTGTATCTCGATAAAGTCCAGTGAGAAAGATAGAAGGTGCACCGTGGAGAGTCTTGATGTGATTGCGAGACTGGGGAGGTGAGACCTTCCGAATATGTTTTCCATTAGATATTAACAAATAAAGTAAGGTAGAAAACTTGTAGAAATTTATTACTATCATGTGAATATGATTACTTGAATTACACGATTAATCAATAATTAATTTAAAGACTTTATGGTGCATTATAGATAATATTATGTTAACTACAGATAAACAATCAAGTAGGACAAAAAGTTTCTTACTGAAGTGATATTCAGAGAGTCTTGCTAAAAGTGTTAATTACAGGTAAATAATCAAGTAGGACATAAAGTTTATCACTAAACTGATAGACACGGAGTCTTGCTAAAAGCCCAATGAACAACGGGTAAGCTAAATGATTACAAACTTATTATGGTTTAGGAGAATAGGAAAATAAGATGAATTGTGACTAAAATATCCACACACACATATATATATATCTTAGAATATACTGTGAATATAGCTTATCTTTTAAACAATGGAAAGTGTAAATAGTTTTCCAAGCACAGTGAGTGATCGTAAAGTATAGTGGAATAGAAGGATTAACAATCATCTAGATATGAAACAAATACCGAATGGCAGTGAAATGCTTTTGGTTCTAATCTTTAAAAGCCATATAACAAGTTGTAAGGAACACTAATAGAAATTTTATCAGAAAATTATTACTTAAAATTGATATAGAGTGCCTCTGCCAAAACATAAAACAGAAAATCCATACACAGAAAATAAGGAGAATGATGTAAACATTCGAAAAACTTGATTAAATCAGAAAAAGCGTATCATACATAGAAAAACCCTGAAATAGTTGAAGCTTTCGTAACAGCCATTAGGAGGCATGCTCGGCCCTCCTTAACTAAAAAGAGAAAATTATTACAATGCAATCCATAGTAAAAAATGGAGACAGACTCTTAAAACCACTACCGGCAATCACTACCGGCAACTGCTGTGCACAGTACTCGTTCTTTAGACCTTACATGTAAAAGGAAGAAAATTTCTCGACAGACAGAGCTTGTCAATTAACGAGAAATCTAAGTCAAATAAAACTATGGTGGTAATCAATAACCTAAGGCTTCCCATAAGGGAGAAAACCTTCGTATAAATCCTTAAAACATTTCAATCTGGAATCATAATTAAGAGAAATAACTTTAGCCTAGAAGTAAACCGAAATGTGGCGAGCTCCTTTAAGTTGAAGGGGTGCATTCTAAATAAACAAACCTCCTAAAAAGATTACATATGTGTAAGCAGAGGGCGAGAACTTGTTAGTTTAATAAAGGTGAAACCCTCATTCAGTGATATAAACATAATGTTAACATAGAAGGGTCTTACCTGGAGCAGAGTGATAGCCTCTATAAGTTTCCTGCCTACAAAGCAAATTGAGGTTCAGTTCCCATATGAAACATGGGTTCAAGTAAAAAGATTTAGAAATGAAAACCCTCTTTCTTTTTAATCCAGAAACCGAAATGAGGTTCCCACCCTAAATCTTTCACTATGGAGCATACTTGGTTCGGATGATCCTTGATGCTTCCTGCCTTCCACCATCACCAAAGCCTCATGGGTCATTCCTGCATGTCAGGGAAAGACATTAGAGTAGGTTGAAAATGAAGACACGAACAGAACCGAACTTCAAGTCTGAGAAGTAAAACTTCATTATTTTTCTCCACTGTAGGGCATATTTGCTCTAGGGTTGAGTTGCCCTCACAATCTCAACCATTAGCGTATACTGTACTCGGTGTAATTTCTGCATCGTAGAGCAACAACAGACAAAAGGGTAACTACAACAATGAGACCTCCAGGGTTCAAGCGGGAGGAATCAGCTAGAGGGATAAACCCTATCCAATTCTTGTTGTCCACTCAAAGACTCAAGATCAACGGTGGGAAACCAGAACTGTTGGCATGAACAAACAAAGTTATTAACCCAATTAACCATTGCATGCTACATGTTGCCAAGGACAAGTGCCAATATAATGGTACAATGAAGTACTCCAGGGATAAATGTGCACAGTAAGCCAAAGAATCCCTCACCGGATCTCCTCACCTGTACATTGAATGTACATTTATTCTCGCTCGAAAAGTGTGAAAAGAAGTTAATCATCCGTATTGTACCGAGAACCGATTTATAATATAATATATATTATATATATATTATATATATATAATTTATATATTATATATATAATATATATATATACTATAATATATATATATATATATATATATATATATTATATATATATATATATATATTATATTATATATAAGTATTTCCACCACCAAATGGATAAGGTTGTTGGTGTTAATATGCCAGAAACATTTTTTTTTATCATGTAATTTTATTAAAGATTTAGATAGAGTTTATGGTTTAGCTATTACAAATGGTATCAGAGCTCAGGTTCATACACTAAGACTCTTTGGGAATAGATGTGTACTATAAACCTGTCTCTATTTTTTTAACTAAATTAACTTATGTGTGAACATAGATAAATAGATAAAGAACATACCAACAAAGAAAAGAGAGTCAGAATGAAAAGGAGCTACGGACGACCTGAGTCGCTCGGAACAACTTATGTGAATGCTAATATGGACATTTGGATATAGCTGGGCAAGGAATCCTGGCAAGCTAATGCAATATTACTCAAAACTGTGCAGCAATTGCATCTGGAAATGACCAACTTAAGAACGAATAATGAACGAATGCGTTTAGAACAAGAGAGAATTCTAGGGAGTTTGTCCAATCGACAGAATCAACACCATCCAGACCCCAGGGCAGAAGACCGAGAAAAGACCCCTATTGCCCAGCATGGAGAAGAACACGCTGAATCAGCTGAAAAAACATAAGGAATCCGATGAGGGACACTCAGACAATGTCTTTGACTAGCGTAAAACCAAAACACAAAAGTAAGAACTACAAGAGGAATTAAAAAAAATTAAGCCATCACTTTTTGAGGGAGAATCTGAAGAGGTAGCGGAAGCCTAGTAAATTGATATGGGCAAATACTTTAAAATTTATGAATACACTGAAAAACTAAAAGCATGATTGGTAGTTCATCAAATAAGGGGAAATCGACTCTCTGGTGGGAGGAGATCAAGATGGTAAGGAAAATTGACGAGGAGCAGAGGAAAATTGACGAGGAGCAGGTTACATGGAATGAGTTTCAAAAACATTTTAAGGACAAGTACTTAACAGAGCATTATCATGATGAAAATGCAAAGGAATTCCATGAGTTAATATTGGCGACCTTAACCATGGATGAGTACATGGCCAGATTCACAACTTTTCTCCGTTATGTGCCTTACATGCAAGAGGAGAAGGCCAAAATTCAGCGTTTTATCAATAGTTTACCAAACTTTATGAACGAAAAACTGGAATTTGACTACCCCAAGACCATGGACGAAGCTATGCGGAAAGCTCGCATCTGTTATCAGCAAATGAAATAGAAGAATGAAGGACCAAAAAGGGGGGTTGAACAAGAAAGGTAGGAATCTAATTCCAAACAGACATTCAAAAATTGTTAACAACAGGAATGCACATCAAAGGACTTTCAGTAAGTTTCCAGCCAGGAATCAACCCAAACCTGCATATTTTGAGAACAGAGCAACAGAAGGAGTCACTAAATATGTCAATGATCAACAATCAAAACCGTCGCCACAATGTTGGGGATGCGGAGAAACGCCACAAAAATTGTCTGTACCGGGTTAGAACATAACAATTATCAAATGTGCAAGAAGCATCCACAGTTGGGAAAGTAGCGAGGAGAATACCCAAAATTAATGTTGCCTTGGATGATCATCAGGCTAAATTCCAGCCCATAATGATCAAATGTGAAGGTACGATTTCTAAGCAACCTGTCTCTATTTTATTTGATCCATGTGCTAGCTTAAGCTATGTTAGTCCTAAGGTGGTAGAAAAGTGTCAACTACCAAGCAGGAAATTTTTAAAACCTTGGCTAGTTCAATTAGCTATTGGGACAAAAAGAAGGGTTAATGCAAAGACAAAACAATTTCCTATAACAATTTCAGGGAAGCCTATTTATGTTGACCTTAATATACTTCCTTTAGGTTCTTATGGTATTTTCGTTGGGATGGACTGGATGGAAAAATATTTGTACCTAGTGGACTGTAAATAGAAAACTGTAAATTTTATTTTAGAATCAGGTCAAAGGAAGGAACTGCAAGGAATAAAAAATAGCACCAAGTTACGTCCTATTACAGCTAATCAGTTATGAAAAATGATTAGAAAATGTTTCCAAATACATGTTGTTCAAGTGGGATTTTCCAAAAATAAAAATAAGATGACCTCGTTGGAAAATATTCTTGTCATTCAGTCATTTGTGGATGTATTCCGAGAATCTATTCTAGGTTTACCACCAAAGTGGGATATTAATTTCACTATTGAGTTAATTTTGGGTGCAGCCCCTCTATCCAGAGCCCCTTATCGCATGAGCATACTTGAGTTAACAGAACTCAAAATGCAGCTTCAGGAACTCTTAGATAAAAATACATTTGTCCCAGTGTGTCCCCTTGGGGAGCCCTTGTATTATTCGTAAGGAAAAAGGATGGGACCTTGAGACTATGCATTGATTATCGACAATTAAACAAACTAACCGTCAAGAATAAGTATCCTTTACCACGTATTGATGATCTATTGGATCAAGTACAGGGAGCTAAGGTATTCTCGAAGATCGATTTAAGGTCTGGTTACCATCAGATAAGAATAAAAGATGGAGATATTTACAAGACATCATTCTGTACTCACTATGGTCATTACAAGTTCGTGGTACTGCCTTTTGGCCTCACAAATGCCCCAGCCACATTTATGAGCCTGATGCATGGTATTTTCCAGCCCTACTTGGATAAATTTGTGTTAATCTTTATAGATGATATTCTAATATACTCGAGTTTTCCCAGGAGACAAGGAGGTGTGGGAAAATAAATGATCGACCAGGGTTTCGAGTTGTAAGGGGAGCTTTCATCCATGGAGGGATGCAGAGGAGGGAGATCTTCTCCCTCCTACAAGGAGGTCATGGCCAATAAGGGCAAGAAGTCCCCAAAAAAATTCAGAAAGTTTACGGGAGAAGAAAAGAGTAACATGGAAGAGGAGGAAGAAGCTGCTAAAACAAAAGAGAATAGCAGCACTAAAGACAAGGACGAAGATGACAAAAAATAGGAAACAAAAGAGAAAAAACAAAAGGGACCTTGTAAACCCAAAGCTGAAATAACACCTAGAGTTGTTTTAAATGATCCTACGCTGCAAGCGCACAGGGAGCACATGCAAACCTACGCAATCATCTGCAAATTCATGGGACTATGGCCCACAAAAAAAGCTTTACAAACATGGATTAAATACCACTAGAAACCTAAAGGGAGCATTGATCTACACCTTGGGTCAAAGGGTTTCTTTACCGTGGTGTTCACAAGTATTGAGGATAAAGACAGAGTGTTTGAAGGAGGGCCCTACTTCTATGCAACAGCAGGTCTCTATATGAGGCCATGGAAGATGAACTTTGTCCTGGAACAAGAAACGTTCACATCAGTCCCAGTCTGGGTAAGACTCTATTCTCTACCTCTTGATTACTAGCAACCTGAATCGTTAGCTGCCATAGGCAATAAATTAGGTAGGTTTGTCAAAGCTTCAGAAGCTACTAGAAGGGGAAAATATACTTCCTTTGCTAGGATATGTGTTGAGATAGATCTATCAAGAGCTCTTCCAGATGAGGTGATATTGGAAGTTTTTGATGAAGAGTGGGTTCAAACTGTGGACTACGAGCATATTCTGTTCAAATGTCATAGATGCCATGAACATGGGCATCTTCTCAGAGACTGCCCTCTAGGAAAAACAAAGAATAAAAGCAAACCCAATACAATGAAAGACCTAGACAGCTTTCACAAGGTGGTCCATAAAGGAAAAAGCGGAAAAAGAGGGCAAAAGCTACAGCAAAATGAGGGATAACAAGATAGGCGGAACCAGTTCCAAGTTCTAGAAGAGGACGAAGAAAGAACAACAGAAAATCAAGAAAACGAAGAAAGTAAGGAAGAGAAGGAAAAAGAAGGAATTCGTGTTCAAACACAGGAAAATGATAAGCAGATAGGGATATGTTGAGTGACACAGAACCAGAGATGGACTAGGAAATGACCCAGAGTGAAATGGAACTGGAGGAAACTGAGCTATAGGAGATTCTGGAAAGAGAACACCTGGATCTGGAAGGATT
Source organism: Pinus taeda (assembly GCA_000404065.3). NCBI lineage: Eukaryota > Viridiplantae > Streptophyta > Pinopsida > Pinales > Pinaceae > Pinus > Pinus taeda. The sequence continues at coordinate 189,799 of APFE030937028.1, read as the reverse complement.
CTTAACTCAAGGTACATATGGTGGGGTAGAATCATTACCTCAGGAGGAGCTCAATAGAATACAACAATTATACTTATGGAAAACTCAGGAAAAGGGTTCGGAGGGAGCCAAAAACAGGGGCAAGTTGAGTAGCGAAGGAGTGAAAACGATAAAATCTACTCCGGGTTTAGCACCCAGAAACCTAGGAAAAAAGAGAGGCAGAAAAAAGTAGAATGGGCTATTGATGGAGTGTGGAAAGCTCATGATAGATTTAGGTAAGATGAAAGATCTTACTAGCTACTCCTTCACAAATATTTAATCATGAAGTTTATTACTTGGATTATTAGAGGACTAGGCAGTAAAAGAAAATAGATATTGCTTAGCAATAGAATGAAACAGGCTACTCCGGATATAATTTTTAACCAGGAAACAAAATGTTCCATTCAAAAGTTAAGGCAACTACATAGCAAATGGCTCAGTAGGTTTGAACATCTATAAGTTAAAGCAGAGAATACAGCAGGAGGTATTCTCACTCTTTGGAACCCTCAAAGAATTGACATAATTGATGCAGAGGCTGCAAGGAATTATTTATCAGTAGTGATTCAGCCTGTAGGGGATAGGAGTACCTATCTAGTCACAAATGTGTATGGACCTCAAAGGATAGAGGAGAAACTCACGCTGACCGATTCCCTTGGGAATCTCAGGGAGAGACATGCTGAAATACCCTGGATCTTGGGAGGGGATTTCAATATGATAAAATCACTTTCTGAAAAAAAAAAAGTGGAACCAGAGCACTAAGTAAATATTCTTTAGCATTTCAAATCTTTACAGATAATAGGAAATTAGTGGATGTGGAAACAAACAATGGCCTCTTCACTTGGAATAACAAGAGATGAGGGGAGTCTCGGGTAGCATCGAAGTTGGATAGATTCATTATCTCTGAGGATCTAATGCTTTTAGATAAGGAAATAATAGAAAGTGTTCTTCCCGATGGAGGCTCAGACCACTGGCCAATTCAAATGGAGATCTAGGGTATAGGTACCCCCCCGAAACAGACCTTTCAAATTTGAGAATATTTGGCTTTCACACCTAGATTTCATCAGTAATATTGAAAAATGGTGGGCAGAAAATCTTCAGATTCAGGGAACTAGAATGTTCATGCTTCATAAAATATTAAAGCACATAAAAATGAGGCTCAAAGAATGGAATAAGAAATATTTTGGCAATATTTTTGCAGAAAAGAAAGCAGTCAAAAACAAAATGTAGAAACTCAACCAAGCTATGATCACGAAAGGTTTTGATAAAGACAAAAATAATTTAGTAGAGAAACATCATCAAGACTGGGAGAACTTGTGTAAGCAAGAGGAAATATTCTGGAGACAAAAATCTAGAGTCCAATGGCTAAAAGAAGGAGAGCGTAATACAAGATTTTTTCACGGATCCACCATGGCAAATAGAGCACACAACAAAATTCCTTCAATAAAAAAGGAGGATGGACAACTTCTACAATCCCATGAAGATATAGAGGCGGTGTTAGTTCAACACTTCAGAGAAATAGCCCAGGAAAGTAATCCAGAAAGGGAACATCATATCAAGGACTTAATAAAACATATACCTAAGCTGGTGTCTAGAGAGGACAATTTCAACCTCAACAGACCAGTGACTGAAGAAGAGGTCAATGAAGTTCTCAATGACATGTAGAATGGCAAAGCACCAGGCCCAGATGGCTTCAATGTAGATTTATTTAAAGCTTGCTGGAATATTGTAAAAGAGGATACTTTGAATGTTGTGGAAGACCCCAAGATAAACAAAACCATCTTGAGAGCTCTCAACACCTCCTTCATCTCCCTAATCCATAAACAGGAAAATGATCAAACACCCAATAGGTACAGACCCATAGCACTTTGCAATGTGGTATACAAGATAATATCCAAGGTTGTGGCCAACAGACTTAAACCTCTACTTCCTTCTCTGATTTCATGGGAACAATCAGGATATGTTGAAGGCAGACAAATTCTGGACAACATTATTCAAGCTCATGAGGTGGTTCACTCATTAACCAGCACAAGGAGAGCTGGTATGATCTTGCAACTAGATATAACAAAAGCTTATGACAAAGTGAACTGGACCTATATCAGGAAAGTGCTAAATGCGTTTGGTTTTGATCACTACTGGATAAGATGGGTCATGGCCTTGGTTACCTCTTCCAGCTTTTCAATATTGGTTAATGGCTTTCCTTCTGAGGTTTTTCTTCCTTCAAGAGTGCTGAGGCAGGGGGATCCACTTTCTCCCTTCCTATTCATACTCATGATGGAAGGTCTGGGCCGGTCTATCAAGCATGCTAGAGTTATGGGCAAAATTCAAGGTCTTCCACTAAAGGAGAATGGTCAGGATTTCACTCATCAACAATTTGTTGATGATACCATGTTACAAGGTATCCCCACAGTCAAAGAGGCTCGAGCGTACAAACAAATACTGAATGATTTTTCCATGGCTTCAGGTATGGAAGTTAACCTCTCCAAATCCAAAATATTTTTCTTTAATACTCATATTTCTATTCAAAGAAATATCTCCAGAATTCTAGGCTTTCAGAGGGATTCCCCCCCTTCAAAGTATTTGGGAGTTCCTCTAACGGCGAAACCCTTGCACAAGAGCATTTAGGAACTGTTGATCAACAAAATGCAAGATAAAGTCAGAAATTGGACGAACAGATCCTTAAATCTGGTAGGTAGACTCGTGTTGACAAAGGCGGTGCTCCAATCAATTCCAATTTTCATGCTTTCAGCACTATTGGCCCCTAAAGGAGTTTTGCAGCAATTCAGAAACATCCAAAGAGACTTTCTCTGGGGTAGGGAGGAAGCTAGAAAGAAGTGGGCCTTGGTCTCTTGGGAAAAGATTTATAAACCCAAGAATCATGGGAGCCTTTGGCTTAGATGACCAGGAGATCCTAAGTAAGGTTCTAGGGGCCAAACTCTGGTGGAGGTGGGTTAAAAATCCCAAGGTGCAATGGGCAAGCATATGGAAAGAAAAATATGCTAGCTCCTGGCATCACACTGAACTCATAAGGATGTCTGGTAACATAAAAGGCTTTGCCATCTGGAATAAAGCCTGAGAGAACAAAGGTTTAGTACAACAAAACAACTTTTGGGAAATCAGAGAAGGAGACCTTGCTCTTTTCTGGGAGGACAAATGGCAACAAGAATCAAAACCGTTAAAAGAGGAATTTTGGAACCTTAAACATGAGACTAACACCCAAGGTTTGACTAGAGTGAAAGATTTTTGGGATTATACCCACAATACTAAAAAATGGAGGATATGGAAGAATATAGATTGCAAGAATGATAGAATGCTGAAAACAAAAGTAGAGGCTCTTGGAAAAATGTTGGAACAAAGGATGATCTTGGTGTCTGAAGGGCAAGACCAACTCAGATGGGGAAACAACAATGAAGGCATCTTCAATATTAAGGAAGCAAAAAGTATTTTCCTTGAGCTGGTTTCCCAAGCTCCGAACGGAACCTGGCTAAACCTTTGGAGACATCAAGGTTGGATGAAGATCAAACTCTTCATGTGATTGGTTCTTCAAAGGAAAATCTTGACTTGGGACAACATTAGAAAGAGGGGCATACTTGGACCTTCCATATTCTAGCTTTGTGAAGCCCAAGAGGAAACTATGGAACATCTCCTCAACAGTTGTAATTTCACTTCCAGACTATGGGATGCTTTTGCCAACATCTTTCAACAGTCTGATAGGGATAAAGAAAGTATTACTAACACCCTTAACAGATGGAGGAGAAATTTTTCGGATAATGAAGTTCTCAACCTAGCTTGGGCTCTCATGCCAAGTTTTATTATTTGGAATATATGGAAAGAAAGGAATAAGAGAATCTTTAAAAACAAAAAGAATCCCGCTCCTCACTTGTTTGATCAGATCTTAAAATAGATCAAGGAGACGGTCAACTCAATAGTCAGGAATCTTCCCAAAAATCCTCCCACAGGAGCAGACTTGAGAACTCTCAAGCTGTTAGGATTGCAGGGGATCACCCCCCTAAGACAGAATAGAACAACAAGAAAAAGGGAATCTGAAAAAGAGTACTGGAAACCTCCTCCAAGAGGTTTTTTGCAATACAACATAGATGGAGCCTCTAAAGTCAACCCCGGAATAGCTGGCTTTGGGGGGGTTCTGCAGGATGAAGCAGGTAACATCCTCTCTCTCTTTCATTGTCATTTAGGAAGAGCCACCAATAATATGGTGCAATTAATGGCTATGGAGCAATTCTTAGATTTGTTGAAGCACGAAAACTACCACAATGTGATCATTGAAGCTGACTCTGAGTTAGTTATTAACTCGGTAAAAAGAATAAATTGCGGAACAGAGCCGGAGAAAGTCTCACAACACTAGAAGTTAATCTGAGTTTTCCAGAGAATTCAGGGTCACCTTCAGGGGCTTTTCTCAGTCAGGTTCAATCATGTGCGCAGAAAGGCTAACAAACTGGCAGATTTCTTGGCCAACCAAGGAGATAGCTGTAAGGAAAGCAGAGTTGTGACAAGGTGGCAAGCAATGCCACATGGCAATCTGAAAACTCTTAGTCATAATCTAGTGGAAGAGGAAAAAGAAGTGTTTTAGGACAAAACTAAAAAGGAAAGGTCTCAAAGAGAAATTCTCAGTTGGAAGGCAAAAATTTTGGTCAAACATGTAGGTGAAATGCAAATTAAGGAAGGTTTTTGCAACACTGATAATACCAACTTCAGGATTCAATGGCATAGGCCAGGCAACTAGCTTCGTTTCAAAAAGATCAACACAAATCCTGGGTGCATACACTTTAATCACGACAAGGAGGAGAAGAATGGTGTGCTCAACATTCTAGAGGTAATGAAAGGGGCTCAGGATTATGACGGTAGCCATTTTTCCCACGGTTTCAACATGTGGAAGGAAAACCGCTTCCTGAGTGGTTTGCTAGTGATCGCACCACTCTCAATTGTAAGGTGGTTTTTGTCAATCGGAAGTGATTCCATATACCTCATGACACGTGGAGGAGGGATGGGGAGGTAAACTGCCCTCATCGCACGGTAAAGCTCGGGCAAATCAGCGGTGCGATATGGTTCTCGTCCATTGGATGGCGTGGCATTAATCAATAGTCAGATATTATCATGCAGTTTGGTTGGGACGGAGCGTTATCCAGTGAGCGGCTTCTTAGAAAATTTAATTTTTGTCGGGCTGGAATTCTGACTTTTGGGGCCAAGCGATATGTTTTTGGGCTGTCGGATTTAGAAGCAGGGTTCAACGATCTAGATTGAGCGTGCAGTTGTGTGGGACCGAGGAGTTAAGGTAAGCATGTCTTCGAGAAGTGATTTTCTCCTCCGCTGTTGGGTCCACATGTAACTAGGGAAGTCACAATTAATTCGGTTCGTTCAATGGGTCTCGGTGGAAGCTTTGTTTGGTTCATCTTTTTCCCGTCTTCCCTTTCAGCTCCTTTGGCGGGTCTTAGTTTTGGTTGGGAGCCTTGCCTCTGGCAGTGAGCAACCTTGTTCTTGGTCCACATTGTCTGGTGGACAACTATAAATTTTGTAAATTATTTTTCGATTAATAGATATGAAAGGATCGTCTCTTGCCTTAGCAAAAAAAAGATATTCTAATATACTCTAAGAACCAGGATGAGCATAAAGAGCATCTGAAAATAGTATTGCAAACGTTAAGGGAAAATCAGTGGTATGCTAAATTCAGCAAGTGTGATTTTTTCAAAGATCAAATCCAGTACTTGGGTCACGTTATATCAGAAGATGGTATTGCAGTAGACCTGGAAAAGATCAAAACAATCATGGAATGGACAGCCCCAAAGAACGTCGTTGATATCAGATCATTCTTGGGATTAGTCAGGCACTATCGTAGATTCATTAAGGGATTTTCAAGGATCACCTTTTTGATGACCTCCTTACAGAAAAAGGGATGTGCCTTTCATTGGACAGTAAAGTGTCAGCAAATCTTTGAGAAACTAAAGCATCCGCTCACCACCACACCAGTGTTAAAAGTAGCAGATCCGAAAAAACCTTTCGTGGTTTGCACAGATGCAAGAAAAGAGGGTTTTGATGGAGTGCTTACACAAGAAGGAAAGGTGATTTCTTGTGAATCTCAAAAGTTGAAGGAGTATGAACAACGATATTCAGCTTATGACCTCGAATTGACAGTAGTAGTGCATGCACTTAAAATGTGGCATCATTACCTACTGGGAAATAATTTTTTGTTTCTAACAGATCATAGTTGCCTTACAAATTTCTTCAACTAGTCTAGCTTAAATGCTCGTCAGGCCAGATGAACAACCTTCTTAAGTGAATTCAACTTTGAGATGAAACATTTAAAAGGAAAGGAAAACCATGTGTTCAACGCATTGAGCAGAAAGTTACATTGTATCTATGAAGTTCAAATGAGCCAAATGAGTTCAAATATTCCTAAAATCATTAAGGAGGCAACTCGCAGAGACTTGGAGTATAATTTCCTTTGGAAACAAACAAAATAAGCTCTACTGAAAAAGGAAAAATCAGAATTCACAAAAAATTCCGATAATCTCCTTACTTTTAAGGACAAAATTTACATTCCTAACCAAAACTCAGTTAAACTATTAATTCTGGATGAGTTTCATAGGAAACCTTGTGTTGGTCACCCAAGTTACCAAAAAATGTTCTTAGCCATCAAAAAGGGGTACTTTTGGCCCGGATTGAGTAAATATATTGCAGAATATTTGTCCAAATGTTTGGAGTGTCAGTTGGTGAAGGCTGAACACCAACATCCCACCGGATTGTTACAACCACTGCCCATTCCGAAATGGAAATGGGAGACCATATATTTAGACTTCATCACCGGTTTGCCCCATACAAGGAAGAAACATGATTCAATTATGGTGGTAGTAGACAAATTAAGTAAGACAACTCACTTCATACCTGTGAGATCCACGTACAAAACCATGGAAATTGCAGAAATATTTATGGATATTTTTCGTTTACATGGGATACCCAAAGTGGTGATTTTGGATAGGGATGTGAAATTTACATCCACTTTCTAGAAAACTATTTTTTTCAAGATTAGGTACTCAGATCCAGTTTAGTACTGCCTACCACCCCCAAACAGATGGACAAACCGAATGGATAAATCAGGCGTTCGAAGACATGCTACGCATGTTCGTGATGCAACAAACACACAAGTGGGAGGATTACCTCCACCTAGTGGAGTTTGCATATAATAATGGACATCATGAATCACTAGGCATGAGCCCTTTCGAGGTGTTGTATGGGATAAGGTGAAGAGTACCCATAGAATGGAATAATTCGGTTAATAAGTTAGCACTAGGTCTTGATATGCTGGCAGAAAGGGAGGAGGTTGTCAAGAAAGTTCGACAAAATTTAAGGGTGATCGAATATAGATAGAAGGTGTATGCAGATAAAAAGAGGCAATTCAGGGAATTTTGACAAGGAGATCACGTTTATCTAAGAGTGAAGCCCCGTAAGAGTTCCTTACAGCGTGGGGTTATGCTAAAGTAGCACCCCGATACTGCGGACCCTTTCAAGTCTTGGAACGAATTGGACCGATGCCCTATAAGCTTGCGCTACCAAGCCACATTCAGATTCACAATGTATTCCATTTATTGTTACTAAATAAATATTTGTATAACTCTCAAAACATTATTGATTGGGAAAATATTCAAGTAAACGGTAATGGGTATAAGACTGAATATACTATTTTTTTTGTTTTACGAAAGTAACTGAGAATTGTTTTTATGGTGCGGGTCAAACTGGAAGGAGAGTTCCTGGAAAAACCTCTTTTTATTCTCGATCGATAGGAAACCAACTTGCGGAAGCGAGCCATCACCCAAGTTAAAGTGCAATGGAAACACTTTGGCCCGGAAGAGGCCACTTGGGAAGAGGAGGAATTTATGCGGAAATCTTATCCAACATTGTTTTCTGACAGTAGAGAGAACACCAAGGAAGGTGTTCCTCATGTTGGGGGGGGGGGAGAGATGTAACACCCCAAGCTGCACAAAAAATGCTGAGACTACTAATTTAATTTTTACTTAATTATTTTGTAAATTTTATTACATTGTGATGTTAAATATTAATTGACTGAAGTTGGATTACTAGATCCATACATTGAGACTATCTAAATTTGGTAGCACTACTTTAACAATACTAAAAATTGTTTTGTTTAATTAAAAGAATCAGTTACCCTCTGCCTAAGAAGGGAAATATAGAGAGGGTAAGAGAGGAAAAAAGGACCATCCTAGAGATGGGTGGAAAAACCAGTGGGAAGGTTGTTCAACATAGTCACCAAAAGGAGTACATAGTTTAAGGCTAGACAGGAGTCCTGAGGCCCATTGTACTGACTGTATCTACATAAAGTCTAGTGGGAAACATAGAAGGTGCTCAGGGGAGAGTTTGGACGTGATTTCCAGACTCGTGGTTGGGAGGTGAGACCTTTCGAACATGTTTTCCATTACAGATTAACAAATAAAGTAAGGTAGTAGACTTCTAGAAATTTATTACTATTGTGTGAATATGATTACTTGAATTACATGATTAACTAATAATTAATGTAAACACTTTATGTTGCATTATAGATAGTATTATGTTAACTACAGGTAAACAGTCAAGTAGGACAGAAAGTCTATTACTGAACTGATAGTCACAAAGTCTTTCTAAAAGCTCAATGAATAATGGGTAAGCTAAATGATTACAAACTAATTATTGTTTTGTAGAATAGGAAAATAAGATGAATTCCAGAGTAGTATGACTAAAACACCCTGATGTGTGTATATATATACTGCGAATACCGCTTATCATTTAAACAACAGAAAGTGTAAATAGTTTTCTGACTAGAAGCACAGTGATCATAAAGTATAGTGGAATAGAAGGACTAACAATCATCTAAATATGAAACAAATACCGAATGGCAACGAAATTCTTTTCATTTCGATCTTTAAAATCCATATAACAAGTTGTAAGGAACGCTGATAGAACCTTTATCAGAAAATTATTACTTAAAATTGATATAGAGTGCCTCTGTCAAAACATAACACAGAAAATCGATACGTAGAAAATAAGGAGAATGATGTAAACATTTGAATAACCTTATTAAACCGGAAAAAGCATATCATACATAGAAAAACCATGAAACAGTTGAAGCTTTAGTAACATCCATTGGGAGGCATGCTCAACCTTCCTTAACTCAAAAGAGAAAATTATTACAATACAATCCACAGTAAAAATTGGAGACAGACTCCTAAAACCACTGCCAGCAACTGCCATGCACAATATTCATTCTTCAGACCTTACATGTAAAAGGAAGAAAATGTCTTGATAGACAGAGCTTGTTGATTAACTAGAAATCTAAGTCAAATAAAACTATGGTGGTAATCAATAACCTAAGACCGCCCATAAGGGAGAAAACCTTCATATAAAACCTTAAAAGGATTCAATCCAAAATCATAATCAAGAGAAATAGCTCCAACCTGGAAGTAAACTGAAATGTAGTAAGCTCCTTTGAGTTGAACAGTCACAGTCCGAATAAACAAACCTCCTAAAAGGATTATGTACCTGTAAGCAGAGGGCGAGAGCTTGTTAGTTTCACAAAGGTGAAACCCTCATTCAGTTATATAAACATAATTTTAACATAGAAGGGTCTTATCTGGAGTAGAGTGGTGGCCTCGGTAAGTTGCCTGCCTGCAAAGAAAATTGAGGTTTAGTTCCCATATGAAACTTGGGTTCAAGTAAAAAGATTTAGAAATGAAAACCCTCTTTATTTTTAAGCCAGAAACTGAAACAAAATTGCCTCCCTAAATATTTCACTATGGAGCATACCTGGTTCGGATGATCCTTGATGCTCCCTGCCTTCCGCCATTGCCAAAGCCTCATGGGCCATTCCTGCATGTCAGGGAAAGACATTAGAGCAGGTTGAAAACGAAGACACTAAACAGAACTGAACTTCAAGTCTAAGAAGTAAAAATTCATTATTTTTCTCCACTGTAAGGCATACCTGCTCTGCGGGTTCAATCTCCCTCACAGTCTCAACCATTAGTGTATATTGTAACTGGTGGATGGTTCTGAATTGCAGAGCAACAACAGACAAAAGGGTAACTACAACAATGAGACCTCCAGGGTTTGAGCGCGAGGAATTAATTAGAGGGATAAACCCTATCCAACTCTCGTCGTCTAATTGAAGACTCGAGATCAATGGTGGGAAACCAGAACAGTTGGCATGAACAAACAAAGGTATTAACCCAATTAACCATTGCACATCACGTGTTGCCAAGGAAAAGTGCCAATACAACGAAGTACTCCAAGGATAAATGCAAACAATAAGCCAGAGAATCCCTCGGTGGATCTCCTCACCTATAAATTGAATGTACATTTATTCTCACTCGAAAAGTATGAAAATAAATTAATGAGCTGTATTGTACCCTTGAACCGATCTATTTAATATACTATATATATATATAATATATATATATATATGATGACAAAAAAAAATTGTTTTTGCATATAGATTATATCTATATATATATATATATTTTATATATATATATCTATATATATATATATATATATATATATATATATATTATATATATATATATAAGCATTTCCACCGCCAAATGGATGAGCCCTTGGTGTTAATATGCCAAAAACAATTTTTTTTTATCATGTAATTTTATTAAAGATTTAGGTAGAGTTTATGGTTTAGCTGTTACACTTGTATTTTCTTTAACATGATTGATAAAATATAAGTTTAATATTTTACAACCAATTATGTTTTTTTTAAGATACTTTCTTAAATACAATACAATGGGATCATATTTAAGAAAGAGAGTTAGATGGAAGGGGGAATAGAGTGGGGGAGAAAGACATAGAGGTGGGAGTGAAAATGAGAGAGAGAAAGGAAGAGAGAGAGTAGTGGGAGAGAGATGGATTTGGAGGGGGGAAGAGAAGGAGTGAAGAACAAAGACATTGAGAGATCGAGGTGGAGAGGGAGAGGGAGTTGTGAGGGAGTGACAATGGTGGGGTGTGACCTGAAATAAAAGGTAAAATTTAATAATATTACATTTTAATTAGTATTTCCCCCCACCCTTGGCGGGGTGGTTATAAATATTGGGTAACATATAATATTGTAATATTATATTTTATGTAATATTCCCCACGGATTCACTTTTTTTCCAGGAGAGTTCCTATATAGCCCAATATAGGGCACATGTGTAGATGTAATGTAAGAAATGTAATGTAAGTAAAAACTTAATATTTACAATATGACTATATTTTTAATTATGAATATTTACCATGGATATTATTAACTTCTAAGTAGGTTTTTTTAGAATACCATGGGCCAATACCCACAAGAGAAATATAGAGAGGGAGAGGAGGGAAGAATATTATAATACCATGGGCTACTACCATGGTTTATCAATACCATGGACCATCTAGACTTTTGATTAGTATGTTATGGATCTAGGATTTCGATTATTATGTTACAATACCATGGGCCAATACCATGGCTTATCAATATCACATACCCAAAAACCATAGCTTATTTCAAAATCAAAATATTTTACAAATACTTTATTTTAA
>APFE030937028.1:101861-177865 GCA_000404065.3 Pinus taeda | reverse complement strand
GTTTTAATAAATTAAAAAATGAGAATACTTTTATATATACATATGTAAAATTTATATAATATAAATAATATTATAAAGAACCACCATAGATGCATCTTAACCAAACCAAGGATCCAAGTGAAGTGAGAAAGAAAAGTGATTAACAATGATAGAGGAAAGATAGTGCATGATTCTTTTCAAGTTTTTTATTATTGTATTTTCTTTAACATGATTGATAAAAAAAAATAGGTTTAATGTTTTACAACCAATTATGTTTTGTTTTTTTAAGATAATTTCTTAAATACAATACAATGAGAACACATTAAGAAAGACACTGAGGGGGAGAGAGACATAACAGGTGGGAGAGATAGTGAGAGAGAGAAAGGAAGAGAGAGAGTATGGGGAGAGGGGGAGGGAGAGAGATGGATTTGGAGGGGGAAAGAGGGGGAGTGAAGAACAAAGATATTGAGAGATAGAGGTGGAGAGGGAGAGAGAGTGACAAGGGAGAGATGAATATGGAATGAGGGAGAGAGGAGATGAGGGAAGAGATATAAAAGGAGAGGATAAAGATAGGGAAAGAAGGGGAAGAGAGAGACAGGGAGACACAGATATGGGGAGGGGAGAGATGGGAGAGAGAGGAAGGAAAAAGAGAGAGGACTTGATAGAGAGAGGAGAGAGAGGGGGAGAGGGATGGAGTTGGAAGGGGAAGAAACTCATAGAGCGAGAAAGGTGGAGAGGGACTAGCAAGGGAGAGAGAGGGGGAGAGAGAGAGTCTATGTTCTGGGGGTGAGAAGGAGAGACAAGGGGAGATAGAGATATAGATGGAGTGGGGCAAAGGGTAGAAGAGAGAGGAAAAGAGAGGGAGGGAGGAAGAGAGATAGATGGGAGATAGAGATATGGAAGGAGAGAGAGGGGGGGGGGGAGAAAGAGAGAGAGGGAGAGGTAGATAGATAGATATATAGATATGGAGGAGAGAGAGAGAGAGAGAGAGAGAGAGATGTATTTAGGGGGCTAAGATAGAGATACAAATAAGGAGATATGGAGGGAGGTATAGATATAAATGGTAGGGGGAGAGAGGGAACAAGAGAAAGATAGAGAAAGGGAGGGAGAGGTAGATAGAGAGAGACGAGGGAGAGAGGGAGGGGAAGAGAGAGAAGGAGAGGGGGAGGGAGATAGACACAGGATGGAAGGTGGAGAGAGAGGGAAGAAGAAATAGACACACAAAGACAAATACAGACATAGAAGTTAGATCTAGAAAGTCATGAATCTTTTCGATTTTCACTAAAATAGATGTATTGATTTCAATGTAGTTGTTTATTTCTAATCCTATTTTATCGCATGCACTATTGCATTGATTTCAGTGTAGATGTCAATTTATAATCCTATTTAATAGCTTACACTAGATGTATTGATTCCAGTGTCGATGTTGATTTCTACTCCTATTTGATTGTTTGCATAGGATGCATTAGTTTAAGTGTAGATATTGATTTCTAATCATATTTGATCACTTGCACTAGATGCAATGATTTTAGTGTAGACATCGATTTCTAATCCTATTTAATACCTTACACTAGATGCATTGATTTCAACGTAGATGTTGTTTTCTACTCATATTTGATTTCTAGAATTAGATGCATTGGTTTCATTGTATATATTGATTTCTAATCCTATTTGATTGCTTGCACTAAATGCATTGATTTCAATATAGATGTTGATTTCTAATCCTATTTGATTGTTTGCACTAGATGCATTTCTATTAGTGTAGATGTTGATTTTTGATTTGATGCAACTAAATGTATGTTGTACATTAATTTCAAAGTAATTAGATTAATAATGCGCATTGATTTCAGTGTAAGCGCATCTCTGCCTCCTCCATCTATATCTCTATCTCCCATTGTCTCTCCTTCTCTATCTCTCCATCTCACCCCCTAAACATGCACACTCTCTCTCCCTCCCTCACTTTGCCCTCCTTCCGTCTCTCTTCCCCTTCTCTCTCTCTAACATTTCTCTCTCCATATCTATATCTCTTCCTCCCTCCATGTCTTTTCATCTCTCTTCTTCCCTCTCCCCCCATGTATATCTTTATCTCCCCTTGTCTCTCCTTCTCACCCCCAAAACATACACTCTACCCAAAACATACACACTCTATCTCAGTGTATGAACAAAAAATTATTCGTGACCTGCATTGACTTGTGTTACAGTAATTCAACCATAGATACAATACTTGAATTAATGTGTGGTTACCGGAAACGTTTACTTCTTGAAACTATAAACTATTTATAGTTGTCTAATTATTCAACATTGTTAATTACTTTGCATTCAAAAGCGGTAATAGAAAATAACTACCATTGGATACTATTTGGGATTTAACACTCCATAAGTCATAACTACCATTGAAAATTATTTGGGGTTTAACACTCCATAAGTCACAATGATTGACTTTGGAGAAAACTACTATTAATATTGGAGAGCAACAAAGACAATGTATGTTGTTTACTACAGTACCTCGAAGTTAAATATTTGAATGGCCTATGATTAATGGCCTATGATTCCAACTACGAGGCCATGTATGTTGTTTACTACAGTAGCTCGAGTTAAATATTAATATGGTCTATGATTCCAAGTACTCTTTTAATATTTGAATGGCCTATGATTCCAACTACGAGGCCATGTATGTTGTTTACTACAGTAGCTCGAGTTAAATATTAATATGGTCTATGATTCCAAGTACTCTTTTCAAATGATCGATATGAGAAAATGGAAAAACAGATTGATCACAATGAAGATTGTTTGAAATTGACTATATTCTTATTATTCACATTTTCTATCAATCAAAATTTTTACATTGACACTTTGCATTCAAAATTTTTATTTTCATATTCATCTTTCATCATTCAAGTTACTAATAGTCTCTCTCATGTCAACAAACTGAGGTAACTAAGCAAATTTTAAATTAAATGACCAAATTAATGTTAAACATATTTAGCATATTTAAAATGATCGAAATAATTAGATGTTCAGCAAATTTTGTATGACGGCACACAACTGAAACCAACTTAGATCCATCTTAACACCGGATCTATCAAGCCCCAAGAGGGATCAAATCTCTTGAGGTGCAAAGCTTTCCTCAAATTTTGCACTCAAAAACCATCTTAACACCTGATCTATCAAGCCCCGAGAGGGATCAAATCTCTCGAGGTTCAAAGCTTTCCTCAAATTTTGCACTCAAAAAATAAATTTACATTTCGAAAAACATTGATCCTCTCAAATGTTTAATAAATCCTGTATTTTAAATGATAAATACAAATAATATAAATATTATACTATAATAATTTATATTTTGGAAAAAAATTTAAATTATAATATTAAAAAAATAATGTAAAAAACAAATCAAACTTTGAATTTAAATTATATTTTATAAAAATTATTCAAATATTAAAAATTAAAATCAAATAGATTCAGGGTAATTTAAGGTTAAATTTAATGCTATGTACAATAAAAACAATAGGTATATAAATTTTGTTCGGCAAAATTAAATTAAATATATCACAAAAAAATCCAAAATTTTCTAAAATGCTCGAGAAAAGGAATAAGCAGCTGCCACGACAAAGAAAATGTCTTCCTTCATCCATCGGACCCACAAAAGGATGAAGATAAGGCCGTGCACTTGTGTTGATTTATACATATATATTTCCTTTTAATTAAATTTATTAGTTTAAAATAAATTAAAATTTATAATTTAGTTAGGTTTTATAATTATTTTATTAATATAGCTGGATATTATAGGTGTATGATGATGTTTTTTTGTATCAGGTATTTTTCAATCATTATTAATGATTGCATTAGTTTTATTTTAATAGAGGTAATATCAGTATAATTGATTTAATATACTTTTTTAATTAAATATTTTCTTTAACTATTCTTTTTTAATGTAGATTTCTAAAGTAATAAATAGATCTTCTTCTTTACACAAATTTGTTTTTTATTGAGGAAATAAAAATTATATTATGTAGACACATTAGGTGTGTATGCAATATGTTCATTATATAAAAAATTTCCCATGATTCGTGTCATCGTGGAGTCCAAAGATAGTTGAGTATGCATAGTTTCAGTATGCATTGCATATCAGAATGTAAGTTCTAAAATAGTGCTAATAGTTGTAGGAAAAAACAGTACCAAGAAAGTTATACATATGTGCTCGAATCAAGGAGCCAAAACTGAGTACTAGAATAAGCTTATATAATGTTTAGGAGTAGCAAAAAAGATAAAAAACAAAAACATAAGGAAGTTATGAAACTAGATCAACCAGTATAGAAAACGACACCACCACAAAATTACGAACATCTGAAAAATAAATACCATACTGAACCTCCTATAGTTGTCAAAGACCTCGATCTGGACCTAGAGCTACTTTGGATAAACAATCTTCCTCCCTATTCCATTCCTTGAATATGTGTTGACATGAAAAAGAATTAAATAATTTTTTTAATGTTAGAGCATGATCCAATATAGGAGACAAAAAAAATTGCAAGCCTATGCACAATTAAGCCAAAATTAAGCTAAATCTGAAATCCCTTGTTCTAATGTAAAAAAGAGAAGATTGTAGCATGATAATAATTTGGCATAAATGTTCGAACCAGGCCCGAAACCCATATAAACATGGAATAAATGAGAGATCGATAAGTATAAAGTAAATCCACCACCACAATGATCCCCTAAGGCACTTGATGCCCCATCGAAGTAGGCCCAAGGAAGAGAGAAATCAAGGATTTCTGAGTCTATTAATCGGACTCCGTGCACATTTTTTTCTTGTGGGAAGTGGCTCAAAATGGTCGTAGCTTTAGTTGCAATAAAACAAGGAAAGGAGGACTCATATTTAAAAATAGCTTGATTATGAGCATGCCATATACCCCAATAAATAACCAGAGGAAGAGATCTAAAAGTAATGGAGGAAGGAATAGAAATCCTACGTTGCCAAGATTGGATCGACCGAAAATGAGACAAAATTTGTTGTCCAAACAAAAACATGAGGAAAGGATGGGTGATTGATTCATCTTAAACTTTGCATAAAGAGCACCATTCAGGATTGTGTTAGAAACGATTACAGAGAACATCCCAGGTCGACACTTTACTGGACACGATACACCACATAAATAATTTTTTCTTTGGTGGGCAACGATATTTCTAGATAGAACGCCACCACCATCTAGGATTGACAAGATTGTGCTTGGCATTTATATAAGCATAACCAACCTTTGGGGAATATATGCAAGATTGAGCAAAAGACCACACCAACTCATCATCCTTATCTATTATTCTAATATGGTCACAAGATAAAGCATGTAGAAAGGAGCACCATGACTCATCAAAAAAGTGAGTGATGCCCAACACAATGGTTGATTTCCATCCCTGACACCAAATAGTAGATGAGATCGGATTTGCAATATGATCCATCCTGATAATACCACGGTCTTGAAGGAACTCAATAGAGGAGGAGAGAGTACATGATCCCAACCACACCCAGGCCAAGGATCCTGACCTATGTGGACTTTTGTACCAAATCCCACTTTCCAAGCCAAACCTCTATTAATAGTTTCAAAAGTTTTTGTATTCAAGCTTTTGTGATCCATAATGAATTAAGAAAAGTCTTTTGGTAGAAATCACATAAGAGAAATGTTTGGCCGATGTGTTTCAAACCAACAAGTGTGGTCCTGATGATGAACCACACTTGTTGGTTCGAAATGTGTCGGCCAAAAATTTCTCTTATGTGATTTCTACCGAAAGACTTTGCTTAGTTTCAAAAGTTGTTATATAGTTGACATAGTTTTTTTATTTTGTTTTAGTGAATATTTCATTCTTATTTTAAAATGGACACATGTCAATTCTAGGTTAAGCACAAATAGAATTACGCATCTCCCTCATACTATTTTGTAAAATGCTCATTTTAGTTCAACAACAAATCTAGTGAGCACAATGGAATGCAAATATTGATAATTTATAATGTTTTTGTCACTTTCTCTAGGGTTATTGAGATAAGTTAATGTGTTGGTGTCTGGATTTGGTCGAGATATATAGGGGTTGGTCTATCTGTCCTTTTGCAGGTAGGGAAAATCCCCATAGATATCCAATTTAATCCCTTTATGACTCAGAGATGCCACTAAGGCAGAGGCTGAGAAGTAGAAGGGGTGGCAGTGGTGCTCCACTGTTAGGACAGATGGGAGCAAGTTTATTTGCTCATGATTTTGTGGCATAATATTTTAACGTAATTCCCACGTAGAAGGGTTGGTAGTGAATCTTCACTGCCAGGACAAAGGGGAGTGAAATTATTTTCTTACGATTTTGTGGCATCATATTTTATGCAATGCCAAAATTGTGTCAGGAGATGAGGGAGTTAGAGATGAAAGTTGGGGAGGATAAGAAGTTGACATCTAATTTATAATTGCTTGAAGATTGGGTTGGGTTGGTGCTAGACCCTGGACACGCAATAGGAAAAAAGAAACAGTAATTGAACTCAAATGCTCTGTATTGGGAAATGAAGGTTTTGTTGGGTTTGGTATTGAGAGATAAATAAGTTGAGAAATACAACATCTTGACCTCCCTCGAAGATGTTAAAAGGAAGTTAAGGAATTTTTGTTTCTGCGTGGATTGAATTGATGCTCGCTTATGGCACGTAGAGAACCATGTCCCTTACGAGTCAGATGGAGGACACTCTAGAGACCCTCCTAGTTCAAGTGCTTGTGCTCCAATAAACGTGTCTTTGTCAGATGGAGATCAATGAAAGTGGATGGTTTTTAAAGCGTATAGTCTCCTCCCCTAATCACTTGTTTTTTCCTTTGCTTGGCCCAGTGTTGGCCTTTCTTTCTTGGGATTACAGTGGCATATCAAAATCTTGACCATGTTTTTTGGTTGGTTGTGGTCTCTTCCATTACCTTGTGCCTTTGTTTTGGTGGGATTTTTGTGTTACCTAGGTTCTTGTAGCAGAGGAATATGGTGTTGGTGGTCTACTTTAATGACTTGTCAATGGAGTTCTCTTTGCAGCGCAAGGATGGTTGTAGTAGTGCCCTTTGGGGTTGTTCCTTGCAGTTTTTGGTGGGAAATTGAGAATGAGCGTAGTGGCTACACATTTGGTGCTAGACGTGATATTATGGGCATAGCCTCATTTTGGTTTACATTGTTCTCTTGTTTGAAAGTTTATAAGCCCAAGAGGGTTGAAATTTTCATTGTTGTTTGTATGTAATCTATTTAAGTTGGCGTATATGACAAAGATTGAGATCTACTTCCTAGAACTATCTCTGTTCGCATAAGACTATCTATGTATCTCTTTGCATAAGACTCTCTTGATTAATACAAATTTTTTAAATTCACAAAATATATTATATATATAGATATATAATTTTAAATTATAAACTGAAATTTTTATGTAGATATTTTTTTCAATGAATAAACTATATCAACTTCAACATAAAGACAAAAATTACACATCTCCTTTACATTAATTATAAATAGACTCTCCATATGATAAAACATAATATTTAGAAAAATATGTATTAAATATAATAATGAAATAGATGTAGCCTCTCATCGAATGGATATGAATTTAATATAATAAATAAATAACTTTATTTATTTTAAATGATGAATAAAATATTATATTTTTTTGAAAAAATAAATTTAAATATAATTATTAAAAACAAAAGTAAACAAATCATTTAAGTTTAAAATTATTATTTAAATAATAACTTTATAAGTTGAAATAAATAATAAATAGAATCTCAGCGTCATTTAGTTTAAATTTAATGCTATTTACATTAAAAACAATATGTATGTAAGTTCTGTTCGACAACTTTAAATTAAATAAATCATATAAAAAAAACCAAAATTTTCTAAAATGCTCGAGAAAAGGAATAAGCAGCTGGCACGATAAAGAAAATGCCTTCCTTCATTCATCGGACCCGCAAAGACACTGCGTATTTCAAATCTTTAGATGGGTGAGGTGTTTAGCCTAAATGTTTTTTTCTTTGATCCTGCCTTGTCAGATTGATTACCTCCTGTTTTAGCACTCTGTGTAGTTTAGCCACAGGAAAATGTATAAATTTTAATATATTTAAATTTTTATTAGCATTTTTGTTGAGAATTTTGTTTTATTTATGTGTTACATAACTGGTTATTTATTCAAAACTTAAAAAACTAAAAGTTTAAAATACATAACTATATTAATAGTTTAAAAATGTTTTTAAATTTAAATTGTTTATTGTTCTCAAAGTTGAATGAACTTCATGATTTCAAAATTCATTTTTATAATATTTTTGGTTTTATAAAATAAAATTTTAATATTTATTCAATTTAAATAAATATTAACAATTTTACTTTAATATATGTAATAATTATTAGTTCTTGTTTTCCGAGGGACTATAAAAATCGCTTTATGGTCAAAGTGCATTAACTCTCATTATTTTGTTGTTTTTTTTGTAATTTTAACTAAAGTTTCGGGAAAATGCTAAATATTTCTATTTTCCATAAATTCAAAAATATTTTTTTAGAAATCTTATTTATAATTTTTTATTGGCTCAGCGACCTCTAATGGGACATAATTACCCCAGTAGAGAGCGTTTTGTTTTTGGCTCATGGCATCACTTGCTATAAAATTTCAGAAATTAGAAGGTTGAGTATAATAATGAAACCTTAAAAGGAAAGGTGGTTGACCATAATGATGACAAAATAATTTTTTATTATTAAATTAAAGTGTGTGGATCTTTGCATGAAAAATAATGTTCAGAGCTTTGCTTGTGTGGATATTTTCACACAAGCAAACTCCACACAAATCTAGTAAATCTTTTTAAGGTTTATTTCTTAGGGTGGGTTGGGGAAATAAGTAAGAGGAATTTCTATAGTGATAATGACATTATTGAAATTATAGCTTTAACATTTTATTAAATACATGAAATACACACATGACGTGTATGGGTCGGGTGAGATATGCGACAGGCATGAATTGGGCCACATGAGTGGTGGTTGGGCACAATGTGAAGAGTGAGAAAAAGACATGAGCGAGGAGAGACATACAATGGAAGTCGCCCAAGAAAGATGTGATTGGTGGAAGGAGCGTGGGTGAGTTCGGTGAAGCAACTAACGGGGTAGCGTTCGATACATGGTGACTTGGGCGTCCATGCCCTTGGTGTGCCCGCATGATGGTGGGGTGCGCATGTCCCAAAATGGGCATTGTCTGTCGAGCATGTCGAGGCACCTGAACAAAGGGGTGTGCCTGCACGACACATGGTGATTCGACTCAGCTTATGAAGGGACGCCCACCAAAACAAATGAAAAAACAATGAAGCATATAAGTAAAGGACCGTGAGGACCTCTAGTTGACACCATGGCCAAATGGATGCCCATGACGATTCTTGGCAACTTATAAACTGTGCATGCCCAAGTCGTGCGATGCGAAGGGTGTGGAGCACGGGCACAACACGTTGGATGCATGGGACAGATGTTTGGAGGATTGGTTCGACAAAGTGAACCCATGGGCATCACATAAAGTGCATGATAGAAAGATGAGTGCCTTAGGCACACCCACATGAAGGCGAGGTACCTAGGAATTCATAGGTGGACTGCATGCACGACTCAATGATAAGCGAGTGAGTTAAAGCATTGGGCAACATGACCGCATGACAAGCACAATGGTCGAGTATGGCAAAGGGCATTGACGATATGCACACAATGCGCACAGGCTAGGAAAGATGTGTGATGGGTATGATTGGGCTACATGAATGGAAGTCGGCACGATTTGTGGAATAAGAAAGGGCAAGTTCAATGAAGCATGTAGTAGGGTGACATGTGATACACGATGATGTGGGTGCCTAAGAGCCTGACAGGGCATTCTGTGTCAAGTATGAGGAATGTAAACTTAAACATTAGTTAACACCTGGTGTTTAAAGTTTTTAAATAGTGTGTGAAGCTTTGCATGTAAAACAGTGTTTAGAGCTTTGCTTGTGCAGAGCTTTCTGCACAGTGAAAACTCTTCACAAGCGAAGCTCCACACAAGTCTAGCAAATATTTTTAAGGATTATTTTGTAGCGTGGGCTGGGGAGCTAAGTAAGAGACAACTATTACTTTTATAGAATTCCACACTAGTAATGGCATTATTGAAAATAATCTTTAACATTTGATTAAATTCATGAAATTAATCATATTTTTAACAGTTAATCATTTATTTCAAAGCATGTAAAATTGAGAATTTAGGAACACCCGACGTTGATTTTTTTTAAACTTTTTTTAAGGAATGCATGTAAACTTAAACATTTGTTAACACTTGGTGTTTAACTTTGTTTAAACAGTGTGAAAAGCTTTGTGTGTAAAGCAGTGTTCACAACTTTGTTTGTGTGGAGCTTTCTGCACAGTGAAAGCTCTTTACAAGCAAAGCTCCACACATGTCTAGTAAATGTTTTTAAGGTTTATTTTTTAGCATGGGATGGGGAGATAAGTAAGAGACAGACTATTAATTACGCCGTAAGGCGTTTCCCTCTGAAATCAACTCCCCTCTCTGCCTACCTGTCATCTTGTAAACCACACGATTATATGTTAGACGATTGCAACAATTTCAGCCGTTGATTCAAAGGAATTTCATATGATAAAATCGAATCGACTCATCCATTAAGATGATGATTCTTATTCCTGAAGGCCTTACCATTTTCTGAATTCCATATATTTAAGAAATAATCAGCGGGTGGATTGCCGTTAGGGTTTGTGAACGTTTCCACTGTACTGTTATTGGTGTGGTAACCAGCGGCAGAATCAGAGGCCATGACAAGCGATTCTCTCAAGATCTGAGCTTTTGCTTCACGTCTTTCCTTTTCCAACTGTGTCTTGTGGCTCGTGACGACCAAGGCCTCGTACCCATATGGAGCAGTAGGTTTGGATTCTTGTTTGGGTGCATGCGTCGAGGGATCAAGTCCCATCATGAACGAACGCTTCTTCAATTTTGTAATCCAAAAATTCTTGATTTCGTTATCTGTTCTCTGTGGGAGCTGTGAGGCTATCAGAGACCATCTGCAAGCATAATCAAAATAAATAAATGTTTGGAAGATGTAGATTTTCACAGGAACTTTTTGGTGATGAATTAGGTTAAAGTTTAAAGTTGTTTCAATTTTTTCTAGTAAACACAGAAGAACTTCAGATATTTACAAAAGTTATCTACATCTTCTTATAAAAAGTTATCTATTTTCCAAAAATTCTTGATTTCGTTATCTGTTCTCTGCGGGAGCTGTGAGGCTATCAGAGACCATCTGCAAGCGTAATCAAAATAAATAAATGTTTGGAAGATGTAGATTTTCACAGGAACTTTTTGGTGATGAATTAGGTTAAAGTTTAAAGTTGTTTCAATTTTTTCTAGTAAACACAGAAGAACTTCAGATATTTACAAAAGTTATCTACATCTTCTTATAAAAAGTTATCTATTTTTATGGAATATTCATCTTTTTGTATGTTTGATCACCTGTTTCCTACAATTGCCTGCAACTGAATAATAGTCCACTCTTCTTCTCGCGTAAAGGAACCTCGCTTGCTATCAGATCTCAGATAATTTGTCCAACGCAGTTGGCAGCTCTTGCCGCAACGCAGAAGTCCTACATATATACATTTACAAACAGATTTTACCTATTCACAAGTAGATATTATAACATATATTTAATATATAGATAAACTTTCCCTTTCTATATTAAAAATAAAGAATAAATGAAAAAAATCAGCGATGATTTTATACATGTATATATACACATTTCACAAGCGTGAGCATATATATATATATTCACACAAATTAGAATTTATCATTTGTAAATAAAAAATTTATTGAAGTGAATTTTATCTATATATAATATGTTATAAGATAGACCTATAATCCGAACTGTCATGGCAGGTTTCTTAAATTGAACTCACAAACATAACAAAACACAGAAGTTTCATATATTTCATTCTATACCCATAAAAATAAATACAAATTAGAATTTATCATTTGTAAATAAAATTTTTATTGAAGTGAATTTTATCTATATATAATATGTTATAGGATAGACCTATAATCCGAACTGTCATGGCAGGTTTCTTAAATTGAACTCACAAACATAAAAAAACACAGAAGTTTCATATATTTCATTCTATACCCATAAAAATAAATACAAAAATAGAATATTTACATAGAAAAATGAAGTGTGTGCACTGCATAAAGTGTTTGCAGTGTTTATATAAATATATAATACAGACCAGCAAGCTTCGGGAGAGCGTGCCAATTCTCATGCCCATTCTTCTCAATGTAACTGAGGAGAATTCTGTCCTCTTCAGGACTCCATGGCCCCTTCTTTAACCCCTTTTTGTCACAGCATGGAGCTCTACCCATGTTGCACTTCTCGCTGGAGCCTGAAGCCTGCAGCTTGAAATATCAGCTAGAGCGTGTTTATATTATGAAAGATGCAGAAATAATTCCTCCCGAGTGGTTTATAGTGATCTCAAAGTCCTTCAGATGGCTTAGTGACAAGAGGGAAGCAACAATATTAAATGGTCCCGACTTCAAAATAATTGAGATGTAAGTTCACTATCATGAGAAAACGATAAAAGGCTGGTGTAAGGATTCTCTTTGTGTCTCTTTCTTCCTCTGCACCTCCAGGCAATTCCAAGAGCCTATAACTCTACCCAGATTTCCACCCTGACCATTGAACTGATGTCGTCACCCCCTGACCGAGCTGGGATAGGACCTCCTTCTTTAGAATATAGAAAGATGGACTTCAGTTCACCTCTATTCTAGAGAATAATTTGAGATTGCCATGAAACTGCAGGTTCCTAAATATGTCAAGAACAAAGTTATAGAAATACAAGACCATTATTGTGAGATTTGTCCATTATAACCAGCGCATATAACCACTATATCTTGATCCTTAATCTCTGCAACCTGCAACCAGATCAGTTAGCAGATATTTAACACTGGAACACTATCTATGTCAAGATAAGATGTGCAAATGTTCCTCTGTTTTCAAAGCCTTAATTTATATTGGAGGAGGGAATGACCAATGTCCTTTTATGTATTCTCATTGGGTGAAGCCTTTAGTTTTAACATTTGATGAAAAACTTCAGCAGCCTCTCTCAATCTTCCATCTGCAATGAACAGGCTAATGACACTATTAAAAGAAAGAACGTTAGTAAGAAATCCCGATTCTAACATTTCCTTTGCAATTTCAGTGGCTTCATTAAGCCTTCCTTTCTTTTTGTATAAGGACAACATCATGGAAAAAGAAAATTCATTTGCCTACTGCTTTTCCTTCAAGACTTTGAATACTTCTTGTGCTTCAATCACCATATCAGTGTGAGCATAAAGGTCAAGCATACAACCTGATAAAAAGGCATCTGGCTCAACACCCAATTTCTGTATGCGTTTGTACGTTTCTTGTGCTTCCTTCAAAAAACCACGTTTACTATAAACCTTAATCAAAGAACTATACACCACAGAGTTCTCTGCAAAACCAGCATTTTGCATTATTTGAAAGTAACATACAACTTCTTCCACACATCCAGCTTCAGCAAATGCATTTATCAAGGCACCATAAACAAAAACATCTGGCTCCACACCTGCGTTAACCATCTTTTCAAACATCTTCTCTGCCTCTGCAGCTCGACCCAATCTTCCATAGGCGGAAATAACAACACAAAATGATGAACAGTTAGGCACAAACCCTGCTTCCTGCATTTTGGTAATAAAGTGTTTTGATTCATCTAGAAGTCCTGAACTTGCAAATGTCTGAATGACAAAAGCATATGTACATCTGTCAGGCAAAACCCCTTGAACTTCCATTCTTTCAAACAACTTCAGAACCTTTTCATGGACTTTTGCAATCCCATAGGACTTGATCATGACATTAAATTCTAATACAGTTTTACCCTCGCCTCTTTCTTGACTGCACTTAAACACCTTTCAGCTTCTAACCAATAACCTTGTTCCCCATATGCATCAATATTGGCAGCATAGCATTCACAGCTCACTCCTCCAGCAAGATGGAACCTTTCAAGCCATGCCCATGCTTTCTCAAGCATCCCCAGATCTATATACATCCTAATAATAGCTGATTCGGAGTACTCATCCACATGAACACCCAATCCATCCATCTCCCTTACAACAGCTTCTACTTCACTGACCATGTGCCTAATACAAAATGCATATAAAATAGTTTGACAACCCACAGTATCAGGAACGAGCCCTGCTTCCTTCATCTTTGTGAAGTAACAAAATGCTTTATCAATATTGTCATTTTGAGCATGCAATGCTATAAGAGCGTTATACGTCCTTGTGTCAGGCAAGCAATGAAGCTCTTCCATTTTCACCATAAGGGCATCTGCTTCGTCAAGATACCCATAAGATCCACAGACCTTATCAAGGACCTCAAGAATCTGTGCTTGATTTCTTCGAGTCCATGGGCTTCAAGTGCCCAGAAAGAAAAGGGGTTGTTGATTCTTACAGGAAGTAACTATAATTTCTAATACAATTATGTTTTGTCTTGTCGATTGAGAGTGGTAGTTACAAACTAACATCTATATCTCAAAACAGAAAGATTTACAACATTTTCATGGATATGATTGTTGTGGAGCTTGATAACTTTGTGAGCTACGACTTATCAGGGTTCCTTTCTATCTATTTACAACATTAGTGATTAAATGGATTGATTAAATTTGTGTTGCAAATACCCCACATTAGATTTCACTTCTTAATTGCGTTTGCACTGGAGCTACAAGTTCTAAGTAAATACTCTAGCTGTCAAATAGATACCAGAAGGAACCTGTACATTGGAATTTTCAGTGTTAGCAAAGATGCCTTCATTGGTGGCAATTAACATATATGAGGAGGGGGTATCTGCAGTGAAGATCCGTCCACCCATTGTTGTGTTATTTTTTGATCCAGAGTCTATAAGGTAGTTATCCTGTGAAGTTGAAACCCCATTCTAATAAAATGACAATAAAAACAACAAACAAATGCACACAATGACTACCATTTCCTTCACTTCTTTCTCTGCAGCCCAATTGTGTGGTTCTTTCTTTTCTCTGCACCCAAATTATAGGATTCTCTTTGTGTCTCTTTCTTCCTCTGCACCTCCAGGCAATTCCAAGAGCCTATAACTCTACCCAGATTTCCACCCTGACCATTGAACTGATGCCGTCACCCCCTGATCGAGCTGGGTTAGGACCTCCTTCTTTAGAATATAGAAAGATGGACTTCAGTTCACCTCTATTCTAAAGAATAATTTGGAGATTGCCATGAAACTGCAGGTTCCTAAATATGTCAAGAACATAGTTATAGAAATACAAGACCATTATTGTGAGATTTGTCCATTATAACCAACGCATATAACCACTAACTACAGTGTCAACACTGCTCTTCTAACTTTCTACCACATCATCAAATGGCCATTACATCAAGTCCTGGAATGATGGCTTTGCAAATGAAAGCAGAGTAGGACTGCAATTAATTTTTCATGGACTAAAAGCAATGTATGCATACAATAAATATTGATATGTTTAAAAATAGTATGCAAGATCAGAATGAAAGTAAGAACCAGCATGAAAAACGTTTTGCAGCTCTGAATTTATGGAAAAGTCTTTTTGGAAGACTCACGCGGTTTTGAAGCTTTCTAAGTCTACTCAGAATTCTTTTCGGCCCAAAACTTTCAATGTCAAACGACATCAACAAAATGGAACCTTATCTCTCAGTAAGCGATTTTGAAGCTAAGAAGCTTGTATTAGGATCCCAAAGTCTCCCAAGGGTGTCACTGTCAGGGGTGATCAATGGTCCTCCCATATTAAGTCTGTAAATTGTTTCAAAAGCATGCTTAGATAGACCATTGTAAGTATTAGGCAGGGGCACAGCTTGAGTTGTGTCTGAAACAAGAGTGTTCGGCACATAAACAACTTCAATGGCATTGAAAAATGCAAAGGAATTATTGGAGGGAATAAATGGCGGGACCAATGTTTGTTCATTTACATTGATGAGATATTCCTTCATCACAATTGAACTATTCTGGATTTGGAAATTGTACAATGGACCAAAGTCTTGGGTGGCTACTGAAAATATGGCACTTGTAAGATTCTACATTTGATAAGAGAATGGAAAGAAATGTAAACGTACCCAGTGTCTGCCCTGGTGCCCAATACTGAAGGTATAGGATGACTTCTGAGTAAATACTCTAGTTGTCAAATAGATACCAGAAGGAACCTGTAGATTGGAATTTGTAGTGTTAGCAAAGATTCCTCCATTGGTGGCAATTGACATATATGAGGAGCGGGTATTTGCAGTGAAGATTCATCCACCCACTGTTGTGTTACTTTTTGATCCACAGTCTATAAGGTAGTTATCCTGTGAAGTTGAAACCCCATTATGATAAAATGACAATAAAAACAACACACAAATTCACACAATGACTGCCATTTCCTTCACTTCTTTCTCTGCAGCCCAATTGTTTGGTTCTCTCTTTTCTCTGCACCCAAATTATAGGATTCTCTTTGTGTCTCTTTCTTCCTTTGCAACTCCAGGCAATTCCAAGAGCCTATAACTCTGCCCAGATTTCCACCCTGACCATTGAACTGATGCCGTCACCCCCTAACCGAGCTGGGATAGGACCTCCTTCTTTAGAATATAGAAAGATGGACTTCAGTTCACCTCTATTCTAGAGAATAATTTGGAGATTGCCATAAAACTGCAGGTTCCTAAATATGTCAAGAACAGAGTTATATAAATACAAGACCATTATTGTGAGATTTGTCCATTATAACCAGCGAATATAACCACTACCTACAGTGTCAACACTGCTCTTCTAACTTTCTACCACATCATCAAATGGCCATTACATCAAGTCCTGGAATGATGGCTTTGCAAATGAAAGCAGAGTAGGGCTGCAATTAATTTTTCATGGACTAAAAGCAATGTATGCATACAAGAAATATTGATATGTTTAAAAATAGTATGCAAGATCAGAATGAATGTAAGAACCAGCATGAAAAAGGTTTTGCAGCCTTGAATTTATGGAAAAGTCTTTTTGGAAGACTCACGCGGTTTTGAAGCTTTCTAAGTCTACTCAGAATTCTTTTCGGCCCAAAACTTTCAATGTCAAACGACATCAACAAAAATGGAACCTTATCTCTCAGTAAGCGATTTTGAAGCTAAGAAGCTTGTATCAAGATCCCAAAATCTCCCAAGGGTGTCATTGTCAGGGGTGATCAATGGTCCTCCCATATTAAGTATGTAACTTGTTTCAAAAGCATTCTCAGATAGACCACTGTAAGTATTAGGCAGGGGCACAGCTTGAGCTGTGTCTGAAACAAGAGTGTTCGACACAGAAACAACTTCAATGGAATTGACAAACACAAAGGAATTATTGGAGGGAATAAATGTCAGGACCAATGTTTGTTCATTTACATTGATGAGATATTCCTTCATCACAATTGAACTATTCTGGATTTGGAAATTGTACAATAGACCAAAGTCTTGGGTGGCTACTGAAAATATGGCACTTGTAAGATTGTACATTTGATAAGAGAATGGAAAGAAATGTAAACATACCCAGTGTCTGCCCTGGTGCCCAATATTGAAGGTATATGATGACTTCTGAGTAAATACTATAGCTTTCAAATAGATACTAGAAGGAACCTGTAGATTGGAATTTGTAGTGTTAGCAAAGATGCCTCCATTGGTGGCAATTGACATATATGAGGAGGGGGTATCTGCAGTGAAGATCCGTCCACCCATTGTTGTGTTACTTTTTTATCCACAGTCTATAAGGTAGTTATCTTGTGAAGTTGAAACCCCATTCTGATAAAATGACAATAAAAACAACACACAAATGCACACAATGACTGCCATTTCCTTCACTTATTTCTCTACAGCCCAATTGTGTGGTTCTCTCTTTTCTCTGCACCCAAATTATAGGATTCTCTTTGTGTCTCTTTCTTCCTCTGCACCTCAAGGCAATTCCAAGAGCCTATAACTCTGCCCAAATTTCCACGCTGACCATTGAACTGATGTCGTCACCCCCTGACTGAGCTAGGATAAGACCTCCTTCTTTAGAATATAGAAATATGGACTTCAGTTCACCTCTGTTCTAGAGAATAATTTGGAGATTGCCATGAAACTGCAGGTTCCTAAATATGTCAAGAACAGAGTTATAGAAATACAAGACCATTATTGTGAGATTTGTCCATTATAACCAGCGCATATAACCACTACCTACAGTGTCAACACTGCTCTTCTAACTTTCTACCACATCATCAAATGGCCATTACATCAAGTCCTAGAATGATGGCTTTGCAAATGAAAGCAGAGTAGGACTGCAATTAATTTTTCATGGACTAAAAGCAATGTATGCATACAATAAATATTGATATGTTTAAAAACAATATGCAAGATCAGAATGAATGTAACAACTAGCATGAAAAAGGTTTTGCAGCCCTGAATTTATGGAAAAGTATTTTTGGAAGACTCACGCGGTTTTGAAGCTTTCTAAGTCTACTCAGAATTCTTTTCAGCCCAAAACTTTCAATGTCAAACGACATCAACAAAAATGGAACCTTATCTCTCAGTAAGCGCTTTTGAAGCTAAGAAGCTTATATCAGGATCCCAAAATCTCCGAAGGGTGTCATTGTCAGGGGTGATCAATGGTCCTCTCGTATTAAGTCTGTAAATTGTTTCAAAAGCATGCTCAGATAGACCATTGTAAGTATTAGGCAGGGGCACATCTTGAGTTGTGTCTGAAACAAGAGTGTTCGACACATAAACAACTTCAATGGCATTGGCAAATGCAAAGGAATTATTGGAGGGAATAAATGTCAGGACCAATGTTTGTTCATTTACATTGATGAGATATTCCTTCATCACAATTGAACTATTCTAGATTTGGAAATTGTACAATAGACCAAAGTCTTGGGTGGCTACTGAAAATATGGCACTTGTAAGATTCTACATTTGATAAGAGAATGGAAAGAAATGTAAACGTGTCCAGTGTCTGCCCTGGTGCCCAATGTTGAAGGTATAAGATGACTTCTGAGTAAATACTCTAGCTGTCAAATAGATACCAGAAGGAACCTGTAGATTGGAATTTGTAGTGCTAGCAAAGATGCCTTCATTGGTGGCAATTGACATACATGAGGAGGGGGTATCTGCAGTGAAGATCCGTCCACCCACTGTTGTGTTACTTTTTGATCCACAGTCTATAAGGTAGTTATCCTGTGAAGTTGAAACCCCATTCTGATAAAATGACAATAAAAACAACACACAAATGCACACAATGACTGCCATTTCCTTCACTTCTTTCTCTGCAGCCCAATTGTGTGGTTATCTCTTTTCTCTGCACCCAAATTATAGGATTCTCTTTGTGTCTCTTTCTTGCTTTGCACCTCCAGGCAATTCTAGGAGCCTATAATTCTGCCCAGATTTCCACCCTGACCATTGAACTAATGTCGTCACCCCCTGACCAAGCTGGGATAGGACCTCCTTCTTTAGAATATAGAAAGATGGACTTCAGTTCACCTCTATTCTAGAGAATAATTTGGAGATTGCCATGAAACTGCAGGTTCCTAAATATGTCAAGAACAGAGTTATAGAAATACAAGACCATTATTGTGAGATTTGTCCATTATAACCAGCGCATATAACCACTACCTACAATGTCAACACTGCTCTTCTAACTTTCTACCACATCATCAAATGGCCATTACGTTAAGTCCTGGAATGATGGCTTTGCAAATGAAAGCTGAGTAGGACTGCAATTAATTTTTCATGGACTAAAAGCAATGTATGCATACAATAAATATTGATATGTTCAAAAATAGTATGCAAGATCAGAATGAATGTAAGAACCAGCATGAAAAAGGTTTTGCAACCCTGAATTTATGGAAAAGTCTTTTTGGAAGAGTCACGTGGTTTTGAAGCTTTCTAAGTCTACTCAGAATTCTTTTCGGCCCAAAACTTTCAATGTCAAACGACATCAACAAAAATGGAACCTTATCTCTCAGTAAGCAATTTTGAAGCTAAGAAGCTTGTATCAGGATCCCAAAATCTCCAAGGGTGTCATTGTCAGGGGCAATCAATGGTCCTCCCATATTAAGTTTGTAAATTGTTTCAAAAGCATGCTTAGATAGACCACTGTAAGTATTAGGCAGGGGCACAGCTTGAGCTGTGTCTGGAACAAGAGTGTTCGGGACTGAAACAACTTCAATGGTTTTGCATCCCTGAATTTATGGAAAAGTCTTTTTGGAAGACTCACGCGGTTTTGAAGCTTTCTAAGTCTACTCAGAATTCTTTTCGGCCCAAAACTTTCAATGTAAAACGACATCAACAAAAAGGAACCTTATCTCTCAGTAAGCGATTTTGAAGCTAAGAAGCTTGTATCAGGATCCCAAAATCTCCCAAGGGTGTCACTGTCAGGGGTAATCAATGGTCCTCCCATATTAAGTCTGTAAATTGTTTCAAAAGCATGCTCAGATAGACCACTGTAAGTATTAGGCAGGGGCACAACTTGAGCTGTGTCTGAAACAAGAGTGTTCGGCACAGAAGCAACTTCAATGACATTGAAAAACACAAAGGAATTATTGGATGGAATAAATGTCAGGACCAATGTTTGTTCATTTACACTGATGAGATATTCCTTCATCACAATTGAACTATTATGGATTTGGAAATTGTACAATAGACCAAAGTCTTGGGTGGCTACTGAAAATATGGCACTTGTAAGATTGTACATTTGATAAGAGAATGGAAAGAAATGTAAATGTACAAATAGGAGGAGCCACTTGCTTCTTCTCCTCTCCATTCTGTCAAATTCAACTAGCACCAGTGTCATGCCATCGCACTATATGGGAAAGTATTGGGAAAGACAACACAGCAAGCCCTGCCACTGATGAAGCAGAATGACATATTCCTTAGACTTGCTCTTACCATCACGAGATCTAAAAAGTCTCTGGCACCTCATAATGGCAATCGGCAACCGAATATACCAGGTCTCAGGAATTATATAGGTTGTGAAAACTAAATCCAGTTGGATGTTTTTAACAATTAATTTGCATTCTCAGTTTTTCTTGATAAGATTTGAACATTATCAAATACTTTGATGGGCATCAAATACCCATCAAATTTATATGATTAATTAAATTTAAAAATTAAATAAATAATTAATTTTCATAAAAAAATACTAGTAGTTTAAGAATAGAACTTTTAAGAGGTTATATATTTCAATCTAAATGAAAAACACTTATATTCTTATTATTTTAAAAACTTTGTAACAAATCTACACAAAGGAATTATGATTCCGAAACAAAAAGTCTATACATTCATAACCCATAATTTTAAAATAAATTAAATATTATAATACAAAACATTATAATTATATATAAATGATTACTAATTAATCATAATTTAATTAAATATATTTTATAATGTACAAAACATTATAATAATATCTAAATCAAAAATATATATAATACATATCAAATAATGCCTAATTTTTTTTAAATTAATTTATTTTTTCTGAGAAAAAAAAAACAACTACCTCGTAAATTTATTCATGGGAACGTGTTATGTTAAAAACATTAGTTAGGTTGAACATTTAATGTCTCACAACGAATCATAAAAATGGCTAAGAGGCAAACAAGTGAGCAGAACACGCAGGCCTGCCAAGAAACCCCAAACGGCGCACCAGCAAAAAAGAAAAAAACCAAAAACCCCAGCAACAAAAACTAACGGGATTTCAAACAAAAATTGGGCAAGGTCGCCTGGATAACTCCAAAAAACCCCACAGATTCATGGCATGCCAATCAACGTTGAAGACCAAAATATGATGATAGCCTTTAAATTTTCAACTTTAAATTTCCAGAGAAGGTGTAACCTTTTACATAATGATCAAGCAATGAAATACATGGGGCTTTTACATAACCAAATGAAATCATTAAGATCAGGAAGGTCCTAATCTCCTTGGTACTAGTGGTAATGCTTCTGAGGACAAGGGCAGTCCTTTGACAATAGCTCATACACAAAGGTTTTGAAGCTTCTATATTTTAAATGGCTAAACAAGATAGCTTCTATATCTTAAATGGCTAAGCAAGATTTGTTAGACTTGTGGATTTTAATATATGAAACCATTTATACTTATGCTACCTGACTAATTGGCTCTCTTATGCACCAATGTTCTTGGATCATATGCCCATTTTGTATGGAATGTCTACTAAGTGGTTCTAGTTAATGGGGCATTGATTTGAGTGTTCAATATATTCTTATTCTTTATCAAAGTATTTTTTTTCTCTATTTGCTTTCTTCAATTTATGCCTTATGGCATTTCCTTTGCAACATCTGGTGCAAATGCTAGTTTTACAAATTTCCACACTGGTAATGACATTATTGAAACTATAGCTTTAACATTTTATTAATTCATAAAATTATCATTTTTTCTAGTTAATAATTTATTTCAAAGCATGTAAAATTAAGCATTTAAGAACACTTGGCAATATTTTTTTTTTTTTTAAAGGAAGACTTGTAAACTAAAGTTTGTAAACAACGTGTGAAGAATTACTTAAAAACAAGTGTTCGGAGTTTTACTTGTATCAATTTTTCTGCACTGTGAAAGCTTTGCACAAGTCTAGTAAATATTTTTAAGGTTTATTTATTAGCATGGACCAAAGAGCTAATTAAGAGATGGCTATTACTTTTACAAATTTCCAAAGTGGTAATGGAATTATTGAAACTCTAGCTTTAACGTTTTATTAAATTCATGAAATTAATTAATATTTCTAACAGTTAATAATTTATTTCAAAGCATGTTTACTTAGATTGGTATTTGGTGTTGTTTTACCTATTTTTACTTTTAAGTAAGATTTTTATTAAAGCTATGCACAAGCAAAGCTCCGCACAAGTCTAGTAAATGTTTTTAAGGTTTATTTCTTAGCATAGGTTGGGGAGCTAAGTAAGAGACAGCTATTACTTTTAAAAATTTCCACTCATAATGGCATTAATGAAACTATAGTTTTAATGTTTTATTAAATTCATGAAATTATAGTTTTACTAGTTAATCATTTATTTCAAAGCATCTAAAATTAAACATTTAGGAACACGTGCTGTTGTTTATTTTATTTATTTATTTTTTCTTCTGAAATGAAGGCATATAAACTAAAAATTTTAAATAGTGTGGAGATCGTTGCATGCAATGTAGTGTGTAGAGCTTTCTGCACATTGTCTGCTTTTCACAAACAAAGCTTTGCATAAGTCTAGTAAATATTTTAAGATTTATTTATTAGTGTGGGCTAGGAAGCTAAGTAAGAGAAGACTATTAATTTTACAAATTTACACAATGGTATTGGCATCATTGAAACTATAGCTTTAGCATTTTATTAAATTCATGAAAAATCATATTTTTACCAATTAATCATTTATTTCAAAGCCTATTAAATTAAGAATTTAAGAACACATGGCGTTGACTTTTTTCCTTTTTATTGAAAGAAAGGCATGTAAACTTAAACATTCGTTAACACCTGGTGTTTAAATTTTTTAAAAATGTGCAGAGCTTTGATTGTGTGGAGCTTTCTATAAAGTGAAAGCCTCGGAAAAGCAAAGCTCCAGAAAAGTCTAATAAATGTTTTTAATGTTTATTTCTTAGCGTGGGTTCGGGAACTAAGTAAGAGACGAATATTACTTTTACAAATTTCCACACTAGTAATGGCATTATTGAAACTATAACTTTAACGTTTTATTAAATTCATGAAATTAATCATATTTTTACGAGTTGATCATTTATTTCAAAGCATATGATATTAAGCATTTAAGAACATGTGACGTTGATTTTTATTTTGAAAGGAAGACATGTAAACTTAATCATTCATTAAAACTTGGTGTTTAAAGCTTTTAACTAGTGTGCATAGCTTTGCATGTAAAGCAGTGTGTGTAGCTCTACGCACAATGAAAGTTTCGCACAAGCCTAGTAAATATTTTAAAGGTTTATTTCTTAGTGTGGGCTTCCCGGTTAATCATTTATTTCAAATATTTCAAGTGCAAAGGAAAGCGCCTTGGGTGCGCCCACACTAAGGCGTGCCATACAGGTGCCTATAGTCAGGGTTGTATGCACTATTCGATGACGTGGGTGATTTGGAGAACCAGGTGATACAACCATATGACAAGCACCAAGGGCGGGTTGGGCAGAGAGCGTTGTCAATACACACACGACGGGTGCAGGTCATGCGAGATGTATAATGAGTGTGAACCAGGCCATGTGAGTGGTGGTTAGACATGAGGTGTGGAGCAAGAAAACGGCATGGGTAGGGTGAGACGTGCAATGGTAGTCGCCCAGGCAATATGTGCGATGGGCAGAACTGGTGTGGGCGAGTTCAGTGAAGCGTTCGGCGGCGTAGGATGCGATACATGGAGACATGGGTGCCATACCCTAGTCATGCTTGCATGCTTGCAGGGTGCCTAGGTGCCTGATGGGGTGTTGTGTGCTAGGCACACTGAGGTGCCAGAACAAAGGGTTGTACCTACTTGACATATGGTGGGTTAGTCTAACTTATGAAGGGGCACCAACCCGAAAAAATATATGAAAAGAGGTGCATGCAAGTAAAGGATTGTTAGGACCTCGAGTTGGCACCATGGTCAAATGAGTGCCCATGAAAATCCTTGGTGACTTATAGATCATGTGTGCCTAAATCGTGTGATTTGATGGGTGTGGAGCATGGGCACAACACGTTGGACGCATGGGTTCGGTGTTTGGCGGATTGGTTGGAAAAAGTGGACCCGTGAGCATCACACAAAGTGCACGACAAAAAGGCGAGTGCCTTGGGCCAACCACACGAAAGCAAGGTGCCTAGACACCCATAAGAAGATTGTGTGCATGAGTCAGCGAGAATCGAACGAGTTGAAGTGTTGGGTGACACAACCACATAATGAGTGCCATGGATGAGTCAGGCGAAGGCCACCTATGATAAGCACACAATGGGCACAGGCCAAGTGAGATGTGCGACAGGCATGATTGGGCTACATGAGTGGCAGTTGGTATGATGTGTGGAACAAGCAAGGGCGAGTTCGGTGAAGCATGCAACAAGGTGACGTGTGATAAATGATGACGTGGCCACCCAGGCGCCCTATGGGCATTGTGTTCCAGACATGAGGCATGTAAACTTAAACATTATTTAACCCCTGGTGTTTAAATTTTTTAAATAGTACGTGAAGCTTTGCTTGTGTGTAGCTTTTCACACAATGAAATCTTTGTACAAGTCTAATAAATATTTTTAAGGTTTATTTCTTAGCGTGGGTGGGGGAGCTAAGTTAGAGATGATTATTACTTTTACAAATTTCCACACTAGTAATGACATTATTGAAACTATAGCCTTAATATTTTATTAAATTCATGAAATTTATCTATTTTGACCAGTTAATCATTTATTTCCAAGCATGTAAAATTAAGCATTTAGGAAAACAAGGCATTGATTTTTTTTGAAAGGAAGGCATGTAAACTTAAACATTTGTTAACACCTAGTGTATAAAAATTTTAAACAGTCTGCGGAGATTTGCTTGTATGCTTCTTTCCGCACAGTGATATCTCTACACAAGCAAAACTCTGTGCAAATCTAGTAAATGTTTTTAAGGTTTATTTCTTAGCATGGGTTGGGGAGCTAAGTAAAAGATGACTATTACTTTTACAAATTTCCACATTGGTAATGACATTATTGAAACTATAGCTTTAATGTTTTATTAAATTCATGAAATTATATTTTTACGAGTTAATCATTTATTTCAAAGCATGTAAAATTAAACATTTAGGAACACATGGTGTTGATTTTTTTCTTTTTTTTGAAAGGAAGGCATGTAAACTAAAGATTTTAAATAGTATGTGGAGCTTTGCATGTAAAGAAGTGTGTAGAGATTTTCTTGTGCAAAGTTTTCCGCACAATCAAAGCCCTGCACAAGTTTAGTAAATATTTTTAAGCTTTATTTCTTAGCGTGGACTGGGTATCTAAGTAAGAGATGACTATTACTTTTACAATTTTCCACAGTGGTAATGACATTATTGAAACTATAACATTAACACTTTATTAAATTCATGAAATTAATCATATTTTTACCAGTTAATCATTTATTTCAAAGCATGTTTATTTGGATTTGTTGTTGGTGTTGTTTTACCTATTTTGACTATTAGGTAAGATTTTATTAAAGATTTGCATATGCAAAACTCCGCATAAGTCTAGTAAATCTTTTTAAGGTTGATTTCTTATCATGTGATGGGAAGCTAAGTAAGAGACGGCTATTGCTTTTACAAATTTTCACACTGGCAATGGCATTATTAAAATTATAACTTTAATGTTTTATTAAATTCATGAAATTATATTTTTACCATTTAATCATTTGTTTCAAAGCATGTAAAATAAAGCATTTAGGAATAGTGTGCAAAGATTTGCATGTAAAGAAGTGTGCGAACCTTTCTGCTCAATGAAAGCTTTACATAAGTCTATTAAATATTTTTAAGGTTTATTTCTTAGCATTGGCTGGCCCGAAGCTAGGTAAGAGACTACTATTACATTTACAAATTTCCACAGTTGTAAGGGCATTATTAAAACTAGAGTTTTAACGCTTTATTACATTCATGAAATTAATCATATATTTTCTAATTAATCATTTATTTCAAAGCATGTAACATTAAGCATTTAGGAACACATGGTGGTGTTTTTTTCTCTGTTTTTGAAAGGAAGACATGTAAACTCAAACATTTATTAACACCCAATGTCTAAAGACTTTAAATAGTGTGTGGAGCTTTTCATGTAAAGCATTTTTATGGAGCTTTCCGCATAGTGAAAGCTTTGCACAAGTAATGCTCTTCACAAGTCTAGCAAATATTTTTAAAGTTTATTTCTTAGTGTTGACTCTCTGGTTAATCATTTATTTCAAAACATGCAAAATTAAGCATTTAGGAACAATTTAAGATATAATTTCAAGCAACAATTTTTGTTGTTTAAATTACATTTTTGAATGCATAAATGGATTTAGCACTTGAATACCCCATAAGGAACTCAAATTGCACAGATTAAACAACCTAATCTCAAGTTTTTTAAAATTTATCTTAGATTTTAGTTAAAATTAAGGAGAAAATGTCCCATGGAAAAAAATTGTTTTGACAATAAGTTAGACTACACCCTTAATAAAATATACATTTCAATAAAGCAACATATATTTTAAAATGTATTGTAATTAATATATATTTTTTTAAATAAATTGTATTCAATGTCATATTTGAATATATTTTAAATAAATTATATTTGTAGATGATTTAGTAATGGGAAAGAAAATTTGGTTTATTGGATTTTAAAAAAGATTTTAATTTAAATTATTTTAAACTCTTATTATATTTAAGAAAAGTGTTCTTAAATAATTTATTTTATAAATAATATATTGTATTATTTTCTTAATTTTTGTAAGTTAAGTACATTTTTAAAACAAGTAGTTAATCCATCAAACAAATAGTTGACGAATCACATTTCTTTCAAAAACTGTGCAAATATTAATTTATGTTTTAAATTATAATTTTCGACACTTTGAAATGGATTGAAAATTATGGTTTCAATCTAACTTACAATTTCAATCCTACCCCAAAGATACATCTTACAACTACATTTACAAAGCATACTAATTAATTCTTTTAATATATAGCAATAATGACCAGATAATTTCACTATTTTTTTACTAAGCAACAGGGACAAGCTACTATGTAGCACTTGTTTATAAATTATAAAATGGGTTATTACATCATTTCCATAGTATAGGAGGAACTATAAGGCTTAGAGAGGGTTGGTGACTTAACCGATTTTGTTCGCGCTTTTGTGGTTTTGAAAGATCAAAGAGAAATTTGGGAGGGAGGGAGTGAGCACGAGTGGTGTGATGATGTTCTAGGAAGTATTGGATGGACTCATTTTCGAGATTTAGCATGTTAGTGCCCATTTAACCGATAATGGGCTATTACCTGTCGACTTGTTAGTGTGGGAGGAGAAACTTCTTAAAATTATATATATTTTTTGGCTTGTTTTTACAAACAAAGAAGGAGAAGATCCATTGGTTGATTCCGACATCATTGAGTTTTATATCAACACTCCTAGAGTTCAACACACCACTGAGAGTGTATATTTACACCAACATCAAAGTGTTATACTACTATATTATGCATTTCATATGTGATCCATTACCTTGCTCATGGATGCGACAGGTATACTCCTTACGAAAGTGGGTGGAGAATTTAAAATCTTAAAATGACATACAACTAAATATCCAAAGGGGAAATATACGTGCAATTATTGTTGGAGATGTATAAGTCGATAAAGAAGGTGCCACTTTGGTGCCCTGGTTAAATGTGGTCGATCAAGCACACAACGAGGATGTAAATGACAAGAAATTTCAGTGTGCTTCCATCAACATTAACATAATGTTGACTACCTCGAGCGATGGTAGCTTATCCCTAAGAAGAGATGTGGCAGCTACATGCCTATGAATTGTGTCACAATGAGGCTCAAAGGCCTATTTATTATTGAGAAGCAATGGAAAGCTATAAACATCCAAAAATCTAACCCTAGGAGATGAATCGCCAAACTATGGGCCCCGTTTGGGTAAATTGGTACATCAACTTCCTGGGGTCATAACTTTGGCATACGATCTCTGTTTGACACGCACAATACCTCCTTAGAAAAATATATCTAAGGACTACAATTTTCGAGTGGCCAAGATCATTCGAGAATCCCTATTGGCTTCGATTTAAAAAAAAAAAGGCTTCAGAAGTTCAAGACTCAAAAAACTACCAAAAATAGAAAATTGTGCTACAATTAAGGAAACTAAAAAACTCAAATAGATAGTGGTGGGGGTCCAAGTGGAATAGGCGGGTGGCCACCAACATCCACATGTATCATTCCTCCCCCCTTAGGAAGCAATGGTCCTCATTCCGTTGAGTGCCTCCATGAGATGGGAAAACTTATGCTGAATTTGGTCCCTAGTGAGTTGTTCTCCAATGTCTAATGTGTTCAGTAATGGTGGAAAGCACAGTCGAAGGCGGTCCACATTGAATACAGGGTGCAAGCTAAGGAATGGGGGAATGTTAAGCTCAAAATCATTGTCTCCCACAGACTTGGTAATGGTGTAAGGACCATATCGGAGTGGTCTGAGCTTCTGATGGGCTCTGGTAAGGCGTTCTTTCTACAAATGCAACCAAACTTTATTTCCCACCTGAAACTTGCATGGCACTCGATGTTGACCATGTCGTTGCTTGTACTTTTCATTTGACTTCTCCAAGATGTCGTGAAACTGTTGACGGATGTGTTCTGTTTGCAGTAAACCCTAGATTTGTTGCTTGATCTCTTCATTTTCCAAAATGGAGTGACGATATATTGGCCCATTAGGTAGAGGTGCTCCAAGATTTGGATTGATCGGATGCTTGACCTGACAGTGCAAGGGTACCCCTATGGGCAAGGAGAAGATGTCCCTATGTTCATTCATAACTACAATCCACCTGTTTCTGCTATGTGGACGAACCCTTCTTGAGGACCATGGTTCTTGATATGATCTTCCCATTACTTTGAGAGTGAACCAAAAAGAAAATAAATTTCCTAGTCTGGAAGATGATATTATTTCATTTCTTAACAGAGATCAAAGAGGTGGTTGTAGGTGGGGCTACCTTTGGTATCATGTATAACATATTACCCAAATAAATAATCACAGAGCAAGGTCTCACTCATATACAACATGTTGCTTCATAAGCATGGTTGTCCTAATAATACATCACGAACGTCAAGAGGAGCAACATCACACAATACCTCATCCGTGGAGGACTTGATACTATAGGGAAGGCAACATTGTTGGCTAACAAAGAGATCTCGTTCTTAATGAAACCACCAGATGTTGTACAACTGTGGGTGTGGTGTGGTTAGTAGGCCCAACCACTTCATGACCTCAACTAAAATGAGGTTCTTTTGGCTCCCACTGCCGACAATGAAATGTAGCGATGAACCCTTCACCCACATCTATGATTGGAAGAGATGCCCCCCCTCATCTGAATCCTCTCGCTCATTCTTCTGGATCTTGGTGGTGGCAATAGTGGCGCTGGTCTCCGCATCAATAATATGTTTCCCTTTGTCATTTCTCTTACTGGGTTCTAACTCAAGATCAGAACATGCATCTAATTCTGAAGCCTTCAACTTGGCCACAAGTGACTGCTTGGTCCGAAACTCACTTTTGTTGTGAGTGGAGCTCTTATGGAACTCACACCACTTTCCTATGTCCTTCTTTGACTTTTTGGTGTTGTTCTTTTCTTGCGGCTTCAATGAGTTGTCTTAGGTCACCCTGCCTTGGCTATTTCCTTTGTTCTCTGGTTTGGGGGAATCTTTCCCTTGCATCGGATTCACACATCCAAAGTCTCGCTTATTTTGTTTAAAATTCTGCTCGATCTTGTCAGCGTATCAGTGCATTGTGCCGAATGAGGAGATGTCCAAGAACTGCATCTCATCTAGATGTACCTGTGTAGGAAGCCACGGTACTTGAGTACCAAATGTGTCTCAGAATCCTTGATACCCAACTTCATGCAAAGGGTATGAATTGGTAAACTCTTGCACGCCTTGGTCCCTTCCTTGTTGCAGCATGGTCCACTTTATGTATTTATCCCCATAGCTCCAGAAAGGGTAGTACTTCTCCTTGATGGCGTCCTAGAACGAATTCCAAGTGGGTGCGACTGAAAACAATGAGGGTGTACTTTCATCCTTTTGCTCACAGTAGGTTTCCCACTAGTCCTTGACGTGGGGGGCGAATTTGAGAAGTGAAAAGGTAATCTTTTCCCAGCTAGAAAAATCATGAACATAAAATATCCTTCTAGCAGATTTAACCATTTATCTAGGTCAACTGCATCTATTTGCCCCTCAAATATGGGAATGTCAAAGTTTACTTTTACCTTAAAAGGAGTGGTGCCTCTAGAGTGGCTGTTGGATGTGGATGTGCCACCGGCCAGAAACTGTTGAAGGATTCAAGAAAATTTATCCATCATCGTGTTCCTTTGTTTCTCGAGGGCCTCCTTGAGAAATATTTTTTGACAGGATCTCCCGCTCCCTCGTCTTTCTTTTCTCCCCCATGAGAAGTTGTCAGGATTTATGAGGCTGGTCTTGCAAAGGATCGACTAGTTCAAGCCCTAACTCCTTATATCCCAA
Source organism: Pinus taeda (assembly GCA_000404065.3). Taxonomy (NCBI): domain Eukaryota; kingdom Viridiplantae; phylum Streptophyta; class Pinopsida; order Pinales; family Pinaceae; genus Pinus; species Pinus taeda. The sequence continues at coordinate 146,665 of APFE030937028.1, read as the reverse complement.
CCTCGTTGGGGATATGCAAAGAAAAACAAAGAAAGAGCATACCGCTCTGATACCACTAATCCGAATTTAAAATAGAATGCAACAGATAACAGATATAACCATAAATACAGAGATGAAACAGAAATAACACTTCATTTCATTAATATCAAATACTAAGATATGCTTACAAATAGAATGGAAAAAAGACTAGCTCAGGTGATGGTAGCTTATATTTGAGAAGAGGTGTGGTGGCTACATGCCTCTGAACTATGTTATAATGAGGATCAAAGGCCTATATATTATTGAGAAACAATGGAAAACCCTAAACATCCAAAAACCTAACCCCAGGAGATGAAGCGCCAAACTATGGGCCCTGTTGGGGTAAATTGGTACATCAACTTCCCGAGGTCGTAACTTTGGCATATGATCTTTGTTTGATGCACACAATACCTTGTTAGAAAGATCTATCTGAGGACTTCAACTTGTGTGTGGCCAATAATAGTTAGAGCCCCATGTTGGTCCCGGGTTTCCTAAAAAACATCGTTTAGGGCCTCAAAACATCTCTGGAAGTTCAGGACCCGAAAAAAGGCCAAAAATAGTAAATTGTGCTATAACTAAGGAAACTAAAAAAACTAAAAGAGGCAGTGGTGGGGGTCCAAGTGGAATAGGCGGGTGGCCACCAACATCCACCTGGATGATCACCCTTCTTATCAATTCCCAATTTTCATTAATTTAAGATATTATGTTTTACAATGAAGATGTACCTTAATTTTAACAATTTCTATTACATCCTCTTCTCATTCCATTTCTGAACAACAACCACAATGCAAAAAATATTAGACAGAGCCTTGACTTCTATTTCATAAATCTCAGCCTGTAACACCAGACAATGTTAAAAACATCAAAGAGAGCCTAATCTTGTATTTTAGATTCTCAGCTTGGAATACAATCTCGATGCACTAATTTTTCGTGATACACTCCTAAGATTTTAAGATTTGTGATGAGATTTCTATTATTATCAATGAATGATGTCAAATTTTAACCTTTTTGGAAAATATGTGGGTAACACGATAAGGCTAATTCAAACCTAAACTTAAAAATTTCAGATCAACAAATCCTTATATTTTTTAGTTTGAAATTTTTACTTGTTTGTTGCATATGAATTCTCACTCAACTGGGGCATAAAATTAGTGCAAATGGGCTAATTTTGCCTCTCTAAATTTCTAGGGTTATTGTTACGAAAGTCTGGATCCCACCAACTTCCTCTTCACATCAATTGATGGTTGGTAAAAGCTATATTTTTAAAGGTTTATTCGTGTGTGTTTGTGTGTGTGTGTGTGTGTTTGTTTTTCATTGAATAATAAATTGCATGTGTTTCTTACAAGGAAATTTTGTCCCACGATCTTTTGTACAATCAAACCACAATATTTGCATTGGCGAAGTTTGGGCCTTTGGCTTTCTTATAAATGACATTGTTTCCTCATATTTTTTCAATGTTTAACATGTTTCCAAGTGCATTAGACATGTGAAGCAATAAGATAACTTCTTCGACTTAATTAAATAGGATAGATGCTTACAACTGAGAAAATTAAATAGATAAATGTGAGATTTACTTTGTAGGATAAGTGTTCTAGTTTCAGTTTATCATTGTAAGTAAGATTATTAATATAATAATATTTCATTGGTAACACCTTTTTTCTACTTTTCTCAGTTTCTACATACAATTTTGCAATTTCTAAATAGGTTTTATGTTTGTTGTATGTGTTCTATGAGTAAAAATTTTGGATATATTCAATATGTTTTATAAATTCAAAATTGTCCACTTTTACCCCTTATTTGTTGATTTTGATTAGCTCTATATCTCAACATTTTTTGTGCCCATTGAAAAAGGAAAATTATTCTAAAAATTGAATGCCTTCCAGTCACACATGGATTCTAAAATCATGGTTTTCACGTCGCAAAATATGTTATTGAACCAAAATGAGGTTCATTAGCCTCTAATACAAAATTCAATATGACGTATATACTTCCTATCCACATGATTTCTTATAAGTTCTATGTTATCATCATGATGCTTGTAATCATTATAATTACTAGGAATTGGACTTCAATAGTTGCAACTAGTTCCATGTTGTTTGAATAGAAGATTAGTTTTTGGTTTCAAAACTTTGTAAAGTGATTGTTCTCAAGGAATTGTAGAATGTTACCATCATTTCTCATTGGATACATTATGTTGTTTTAGGATTTGACCGTGAATGTTAAACATTCAACTCAGAATTTGTATGGGATGAGTATAGGTCTAATGTTATATTTTCTGATCATCGAAGCTATGAAATCCTATACAACATTATATTAAAAGCTTGATTTGATGAAGGATTCATTTGTTTTGGGTTGCATAGTTTCATTTACTAAAATTTAGGCACATCTTATATAATTTTTGGATGAATAATAAATGCTAGAGGTCTATGGTTGTTAAAAACTAAGAGAGGATTATGAGAATTATTTTAATTTGTTTAAAATAAAATCAACACAAAATACACAGGCTAAAATAAGAATCAATGGCTCTAGGCACTTCAAATTTTACAAACAAAAAACCTCTGGTGCATTGGAAAAATGTTTTGATATACAAAAATTTAGGGTCTATAGCCCCAGGGTCGAGCCCATGGAGGTTGCACCCCATTGTTTTAACAATATGCTAAAAGTGGCATATCATTGTAATAATACAATATAATTACTGGCATGGAGGTTGGCACATATACCAAAATTAATTTCAATAAATGGTTACGCCACTATTATTCAATAGAACTTTGGTTATTGTTATAACCACAATCATAATATCCGGTGAATACGTGATTTGTAGTGTTGTCGGCCGATTTTGGTTGTTGGGACATAATTGTTAGAAAACAAGAAAGAAAATAGATGAATTGAATTAACCAGCAACTCACAGGTGAGCAAGCTTCACATGGAGGTTGCACAAACTAGAGCATACACTCCCACTCAATTAATCAAAGATGATTCAATAAATACATCACAACATAATAGGGAGGTGAGAACAAACTCCTAAAACCTAGGAACTAATCCTAACTGAAGGAGTTATGTTACAACCATGTAACCATTTCTCTATTAATACAATAAAATATTAAGTGAATAAAAAAGGTTAGGGTAAGTAAAGGGTAGGTAGAAGAAAGGTTGCAGAAGTACAAAGTTGATTAAGGCATAAGCACATTGATCATGCTAGTGTGCAGGAGTAATTATGGAAGTGAAAAGATGTTCACAAGTTGATTTGGTTAACTTCCCCTCATTTCATTTCACCCCTCACTACATACTTACTAATTTCCTCTTTATCTCATCATTTCTTAAGAAAATACCTTTTCCCTTCATTTTCACCTTTGCCCCTTGGTTTCACACATTTTTCTAGCAATTTACCCAGTAAAATCATTCCCCTACCTAAAATTCCCCTTTCTCTAGTGTGAAACCCATTTCCCTTTGAAGAAATCACTTTCCCCTTGTAATTTTCCTAAAAACCCATAAAAACCCATGAAAAACCCCTTATCCTAACTTTTAATCCCCCCTCCGCTTTATAAAAATTGGCTCTACCTACCCATAAAATCCCTACAAAACCCATTTAAATCCATAAAACCCCATTTAACATAAGTTTTGTTTTACCCCCACTTTATTAAAATAACTGCAGAAATCACATTTTTCTAATATAAAACCCATTTAACCCAACCCCAAGGTGTGGTTAAATAAACTCCGCCGCAATTAACCCTGGTCCCACTCCATAAAACCCATGCATTATGTTTTTAACCTACTTATGTTTAAACCTCGCTTTATTCATAAACAATTACAAATCAGTTGTAATTATTCCCGGGCCCTGCCAATCTCCACTGATTCACCCCTGTGAAACTCCACCATGCGACAACCCTCCGATCAACCGCTCCCAGATCTAATGACCCACAACAATATTGCACACTCTCGATCATCGAGCTTTACCCACCTGAGAGCACGCAAGATTCGTGGTTTTGCTCGGGCCCCTTGTGGTTACATGGCAGTCCCACATTAGCTCACTTTCCCTCAAAGAAAAATCACCCGACGACCAAAAACAGTGTGATGAGCCTCCGAAACCACCTCCCCGCGTAGGCCGAAACCATCACTGTTCACTTATCGATTTCCATGCCAAATTTTAAAAAACGTTAACCGTTTCCCATTTAAACAGCAAAACCCTCATTTTCGCTGTTTTCGCCCGTTTACACAGTAAAACCTGTCTAAACCCTGCCTTCGCCACCTTAAGCCTCTACAACTCATTTTGACCTTTGATTACTGTCCAAACACTACCATGACTCCTTCCACAGACTTTCCTGTTCCCTGAAGCCATTATCTCCTTTCCGCAAACCTATCTTTATTAACAATTGTTGTATTTTGCAGGCGATTGTATAAAACCTATTTGTTCCAGATTCACAAGGAAATCCATTCAAAAGCATTTATTAAGAAGAAGAAGACATTTATTACAGAGCAGAAGGAAACAAATTACAAAGGCAGTAAATGATAAAACAAAGAAGAAATCGTTCACACAAAGACATTAAATGTTAAAATAGAGGAGGGAGATAAAGGCATACAGTTAAAAGACAAACAAATGAAATATACAGAAAGATGAGCAATATCCAACTACAATATGCTGAGACATGTAAAAAACTAAATGATTTATAGTTGGAATACACAATAAAAACTTTAAATGTACAGTAAAAGTAAAAAAGCACAGTAAAGGATAGTAACAGGTCAATAATGTCAAAGAGTATAAGGTTAAAGTGTATCAATGAAAGGTCATAAGTAAATATGACATCCAACGTGAAGATCAAACATCCAAGCAACTTAAAGGGAAAAAAATCAATGTCTAAAGGACATCAAAACATAAATAACAAGGACAGCAAGTAGCAGTTCAATAGCTGTCTCTATTTCCTTGTAGGAAGATATTTCATTTTCCTAGAATAAATGTAAAAATAGTTTAGGATATTTTCTTAGTCTTACTGTTGTATAAATAACTCTCTTCACGAGTTATTATGGGTTCACATTTGAACCAAGTTCACCATTGAACCAGGTTGATCATTGAAAAAGGGTTGCACTCTTGAAGAAAAGTTGCACCTTGATGAAGCATTTGTAAACATTTGATGTACTTAGCTTTTCTGGACCCTTAATACAAAACAAAGGATTATGAATTCAGTTTTACACAGTTTTTGTTTCTTGTAAGTTTTTCCATTATTAGACATTATGTTTTTCTTCATATTCTTATGTCTTACAGAGATACCTAGGTAGTAATAGTTGTGTTTCAATCTATTCCTATAGGCTTCTGAAGTGATAATCTATAAAGAGAATGGATTAATGGACTGTCTATTTAATTAATTCCCTCTGAATCAATAAATCACCAACATCTTGTTGTTAGCATAAACATATTCTCTTGAACCTTCTGAACATCAATCAGAGGTTTTCATACTTATGATTATTTAATTTTCTATCTGAAAATTGTGATAATCATAATATTTTTTGTTTCTGCTCACCACTATTCAAGCTATTTCACTGTGTGAAATTTTATAGCAGCCCTCTCTTTTGTTATTAATATTATTCAAAAGGTTAGGCATTACAGTGTTATATTTGTTTCATTCATTGGTCCTCCAAATTAAAACAAAAACCCCCAAAACAATTATCTTAGATGCTCTGGCTTGATAACTGACCATTATCAACTCAGAGGTACAACAAGTTGTGAGTTCAAGCCCACAAACCTTCCCTATTTTGGCATCTCCTCAACAATAAACTTCAAATAGTAGATTTGTTGGTTATGTTCAACTATCAGCTCGTGGCTCATTGGTGGAGTGCCCACCTTGTAACGCAAAGGTCATGTGTTTGAACCCCATTAGTGATGGTCAATTGAACCAATTTTCAAACGGGAGAATTCTATGTTGTTCTCAAGGTGCCATGTGGCACCTTTTGACTGGTCCATGTGGCATCCTTCCATTGGTCCACATCATGGCACATGTCAATCTGCCACATTCATGCCACACCTGTAAGTATGCCAACTAAGTGACACGTGTCATTTCCATGCTATGCCATGTGTTGACGCCTTTTTATTTGTCCATGTGGCATCCTTCCATTGGTCCATGTCATGGCACATGTTGATCTACTACATTCATGCCACACATGTAAGTATGCCAACTAAGTGACACATGTCATTTCCATGCTATGCCACGTGTCAGCTCCAAGATGTAGGCTTGTTAGCTTTGGGATGTGTCACGTCCCCTATGCCAACTAAGTGACACATGTCATTTCCATGCTATGCCATGTGTCATCTTCAGGACGTAGGCTTGTTAACTCTAGGATGTGCCAAATCACCCATTGACTTTGTCTTTTTTCCCATTGGTCAAAATCTTCAAATTGCCATATCTTCTTCATACATAATGTAATTGACACGATTCAAGTTTCATTGGAATCATCTTGTCAGGCTCTTCAACATTGCACTATTTCCATCAAATTTTGGGAACTTTGAATTGTAGGCCTTTTGGGGATTCTCCTAGATCGACTAGTGTTTGTGCTCACACCACTACACCAAATTTAAAACATAAAAAATCCCCCCATCAAATTAAAACGAAAGGATGTTTATATAAACTATTGTTGGGTGTGGAGCCTAATTATCTTCCTAATTCAAAGTTCTTGTTTTAGCCATGTTTGGATCCTAATCCCTACTGGGGAGGTGGGGGATATTGTAGTTATGTATTATTTTGTGAGAGAGAAAAGAGGAGACTATGTGGAAGTTACAACATGTGTATTGTAGATTATATCCCTTTATTTTGTTGGATAATATAAAAGGAAATATAGGTTGTTTCTCTGTATCCCAGATTGGGTGAACCACACATATTTATCTCTCTTGTTTAATGTTTTTCCGTGTTTCCAAGGTTTTTTTTCATTACTTTGTTATTTAATTTTTAACCCACTATTCTGTTTTTCATGGAAAATGGAATGGTTGTGATTTGTTGCATGCTTTCCAATGGCCATACACAAATTGGGCCATTTCTTTGGTATATACATGAGTTTGCTTAAACAACATGAAAAGCATCATCGATAGGCCTGTCAACAATCCTGGAATTTGTAATGAAATTTGTAAAAATTGCTCATGATAGATACTTATGGACTGTGGACACTCTTATTCAATGTCAATGTCTTCATGAAAGTTTCTCCATCAAGATACCACAATTTTCCTTTGGTTCTCTACTCTATTTTGTCAGTGATTTCTTTAGCGTCCATTGTAGGTGGATGATTAGATGTTTGCATGTTTTACGTTACATGATCTTCAATTTGTTGTTATGGGTAACCATGAGGTTTCAGTTAAAATAAGAAACAAAATTAGGATAAAGAAGCATGCAGTACCATGACCCATCCCCACATGTCAGCGAAGGACGAAATGTGAATAGTATAAGGCAACATGTCCATTCAACCATATGTTTCATTTGATTAATCAATTTTTGTGAAGTATGGTAATAAAAAAACATTGTTATAAATGCATGAAAATATATCTTTGTGCAATAGCCTGTCATAGTCCACACAAAGGGATATAAGATTTTGAATAAAGAAATTAGCAAATTGGAGAAGCCACAGAAAATGCTAACAAAATAAGCGAAGTATAGTAAAGGGATATAAATTTTTGAATAAATAAATTAGCTAATTGGAGAAGCCACAGACAATGCTAACAGAATAAGCGAAGTATAGGAAATAAATGTGTGCTAGTACTCTTTTCTTGCCAAATTTGGATGGATTTTGTTTAAGTTTATAAATATTTAAAATTAAAAGTTTTCCTTGCAAAATTTGGAAGGAACTTCCACATATTTTATTCTAAATTTACAAGAAAAAGTGCAAATCAGGAAATTTTTCTGTAATAGCTACATTCAAATCTAACAAAATTTCCCTTCTATGATTCTACGGGCTTGACCAGACTGATTTCTAGAAGCAACTTTAGTATTCTAGTTGTACCAATTTACCGTTTTTGTTAATGCAAACATCGATAAATGAGTAAAGAGATAAACCACTCCTCTAACTTGATAGTTTTAAGAACTTTAAAGTAAATGAATAAAATTGTCTATGAAGCTCAAGCCTCAACCTAAACTTGTCAGCAACTAGTCGGTGAGACGTAATCAGAAATTTGCCAAACCACTTCAGGCTTTACTATTAATATGGTGCCTAGAAATCTAATTCTTTTAGAAGCATGTCATTATTATTATTAATTTATTCTTTATCTTTATACCTTATTGGCTATGTGACACAACAAAATAACACTGTAAATAAATAGCTTCTATTATAATTTGAGTAATTCTAACGTGAGGTTATACCTGAGCGACGAAAACTCCTTTGTGTCTCAGATTTGGCTTTAAGATGAGGTCATAGAAAGCTTATGTATACAATTGATAACACAACTCCCTCTACTGGGTCTGTAAGGTCTCCTACTATCACGTCAAAGTGTTCATCTATATTCTCAAGCTAGACACTGAGTTGAACATTTTTTATTAAAACTTTAAAGTCTAGTAGAAACCTAGGAAGCATCATTTGAGAAATGAAGCATTGCAATATTGTCACCCGATGTCATTTATAACAAGCTCAAGGAAGGAATTGCAAAAAACTTCTCAGTTGATGACAAGGTATTTATGGGAGAAATTAACAACTTCCTGTGAGAAGATTTTTATATAGGTCTAGAAAAATTCAAAAGAATTACAGTAATATCAGAAAACCATATATATGATATAATATGAGAAGAAAGTTAAGAAAACTATTAATATTATTATCATAAGCAAGTCTGCAAGTCCAAAGTGCAACTGTTGTAGACAAATTTCCTACCAGCCGCCTTCGATCAGCGCATTGGCCACCTTAGATTTGGCCTCAAATCCACAATCATGTAGAGGTGACATTGCTTCTCAAAGTTAGTAGAGTTTATAGTTGAGATTGGAACATATTACATTAAAGATGAGATAAGATATCAATTATTTTTTGTCCAACAAAGTGTTTACAAATTATTATTTTTAATTATAATAAAAAATATGTTATTTATTTTTAATATTTAATATTAAGTTTTGCATAAGTCAAAGTTAAATTAATAATAGTCAAACTGTAAATAGTGTTAGAATTAATGGAGATTAGGTAATTATTGTTACATAGTTATGATTGTGCTTTTCTTGGTTATTCAGTTCCTATCATTAAGGGATTTGATTTACTATCCCTAACAAAGTGTATCTATTTATTATTGGAGTTTAATGTGAAGCCCAAGTAGTGTATTTTCTTGTGGGAGCTCCTGATGATCTGCACCTATGAGCTCCTCCTGTGTTGTTTGCCAATTCATGTCTTCTGTGTGCAACTCTTGACATGGTATCAGAGCTGCAAGAAGGAGAAACCTATATGCTGAGTTGAGCAACGCGACGTCGTCACGGGGAGTTGGAGTAATTATGCCAATACTCTTGGGGACTACGCTCATTTTCAATTTGCTACATCATCGCAGGATTTTGGTGTACCTCGTCGGCTAGTCGCGAATCTGAGGTGAAAAACAACAACTATTGTTTTTGATGCGTCGTGGCTTGGAAGTTGCGTGCTGCGTGGGCTGGATGATGTTGCGCGTGATTGAAGGTAGCTTGACTACTGAAGCTGCTAGCTAAACCTGTGTTGAGGAGAAGGAGGCCGATCAAGGCTACGTGTGCTTGGAAACTGCGTGGAAAACATTGACTGTGTTTTTGTTGAGGAAGGAGTCTCTCATAGCTAAGTGGTGGACGGCTTCTAGTTGATCGCTGAAGAGGAGAGCAATAAACAACAAAGAAATTTCGTGTTGTGTGAATCTACTATGGTGGAAGGAGCTCGCACCAGGAGGCCTACGTCAAGAAAAAGGAAGGAGTCTGCGTAGCTACGTGGAGGCCGAATCTCCCAGTTGTTGTGTGAGAGGATTGCGTGGTAGATGCATGCCTCTAGACCTGTGTGGTGAAGCGCTCTGTCGTTTGGCTGCGTGGAGGAAGGCACGACATCCTGTGTGGTAGCAGTGGGTGCTGGACCTGGATCGAAGAGTAATGCCAGTAGAGCTGCAAAGGTAAGCTGTGTGTGGAGACTGCCGGTGCTCTGCCGTTTATGTAGAGGAAGTGTATTGACCGAGAGAAGCTCAGTGACTGTGGCAGTGTCGAGTGAGAGGTTTGTTGTTCCTCCTTCTCCCCACAGTGGTGAAGAAATAATCATTCCTCAGACAATTAATTTTTTTTACTTGAAATTTTTTCAAAGCTTTAATTTTAAAAAAATTCTGTGGATTTTTTGTTAATTGGAGGGCTCCTCATTTTTTAAGAAGAAAGGGATCTTTTATTATGAGAATTTTGGAGTGATCTTAAAAAAAAAAAAGATCTGGAATTGAAATTTGAGGAATAAGTATTATTCAGGGCTATTTTTTGTGAAGGAAATTCTCAGTGATCAGGGTATTTTTTAACATTCAAGGGCTACTTAAATTGTTGAAGATTTTTTATTCATTTAAGATGAATAATCAAATTGTTGAATCTTATCTCAATGAGAGTAATAAGCTTGATGGTTCCAATTACACAAATTGGAAATTTAAGCTCCAGACTCTTCTTGAGGGATAGAATGCCTATGGCATTGCCACTGGTGGCAAGCCGACTGATGCAACTGGTGGATCGAATACAGTGATTCAAGACTGGGAGAAAAGGGAGATGAAGGCAAAGGTGCTACTCAAGTTATCAGTGAAGGATTGCATCATCCCTCAAATTCGGGAGTGCAAGACAATGAATGACATATGGAAGACTCTCAAAGAGATGTATGAGATCAAAAACACCAGTTGAACTTTACACCTCAGGAAGAATATTCTGTCAATCAAGATGGAGTAGAATGATTCTGTTTCTTCATTCATATCCCAGATAAAGGATGTTAAAGATAAACTGACTGATATCGGTCAGACTGTGGCGAATGATGATCTGGTGATGATTACCATGAACAACATGACAGATGATTATCAGATGTTCATAACGGGATTGAATGCAAGAGAAAATCCTCCAAGCTTTGAAGAGCTCACTGGGATCTTGCTACAAGAAGAGGAAAGGAGTTTGTCTCTCAAACCTCAAAATCTAGATCTTGCATTGATGACCAAGTTCAAGCCGAAAGGGAAAGCAGTGGCTAATCACAAGAAATGAAACATATCACAAAAAAGGACACCACAAGGTATGACCTCGCATAAATATGACTCTGCTCCTAAATGTTTTTACTGTGGTAAGATAGGCCATATTGCTAAATTTTGCCATAAGAAAGAGGCATATGGGGAGAGGTACAAGCAGAGAAGAAATGCAGGTCATCTGGCTGATGCAAATGTAGATCAGAATCAGGATTTTAGATTGTTTATGGCTGAGGCTGAGACTGCTTTAGCTACTGGGGAGGATGAATCAGATATTTGGTTCATAGATTCTGGAGCCTCCTCACATATGACAGGTAAAAAGCAATGGTTCAGAAATTTTAGAGAATCCAACACTGGAGTAAAAGTATACCTTGGTAAAAAAAAAAAGGGTATGAGATCAAGGGACATGGAGATGTCCTTGTCACTCTGCCTGATGGAAAGATAAGGAATATATCTAATGTGTGGTACGTTCCTGATATTAAGAAGAACCTGATTTCTGTATCAAAAATTACAGATCATGATCTGAAGGTAAAATTCTTTAAATCTTATTGTATTATTAAATATTTGTTGGATGAGATGAAGCCTATTGCTACAGGTATTCATATAGGAGGACTCTACAAACTGGATGTGAAGAGTACACCACAACAAGCATTGATGTCATCGGATAAGTCTGCTGAAAATTTGTGGCATCAGCGACTTGGGCACATCAATTTCAATGACCTTCTTCTGTTAGAGAACAAAGATATGGTAGATGGTCTTCCTGTTTTGAAAATGTTGCATATTGACTATGAAGCATGTGCATTCGGTAAACATCATAGAGATGAATTTCCTACTACTAAAGATAGGAGACAAAGGGATACACTCGAACTTGTGCACACTAATTTATGTGGCCCTATGCAGACAAGATCGTTAGGTGGAGCCTACTATTTCTAATCTTTGTTGATGATTGTACAAGATTCACATGGGTGTATTTTCTTAGACAGAAGAGTCATGCTTTTGAGTATTTCAAGCAATTCAGGAACATGATCGAGAAGTAGACATGAAAGTTCATCAGGATTCTTCAATCATTTCAAGGCGGAGAATTCAAGAAAGGGGATTTCAACAAATACTGTAAAAAGCATGGGATACAGTAGCAATTTACAACACCTTATACTCCTCAGCAGAATGGAGTAGTTGAGAGGAAAAGCAGAACACTGGTGGAGCGTGCTCGCAGTATGTTGAAAGGTAAGAATCTAACTAATGGCTTTTGAGCATAAGTTGTCAATACTATAGTATATTTGAAGAATAGGAGTCCCACTAAAAGTCTTTATTATAAAACTCCTTTTGAAGTGATATTTGGTTTCAAGCCTACAGTAAGTCACCTTAGAATATTTGGTTGTAAAGCTTTTGCGCATGTTCCCAAAGAAAACAGGAAGAATTTAGATTCAAAGGCCATTAAATGTACCTTCATTGTATACTACAGTGAGTAAAATGCTTATAAATTGTTTGACCCTTCTACTCACAAGGTGTTTGTTAGTAGAGATGTAGTATTCCATGAATAGGTTGATGATGGAAATCCTATTCAAGATAATGAAGAATGGCATGTACCCTTTGTTATGAAACCAACTCACAAAAAGATAGAAAATATAGTTGAACACCTTAGAATTCAGCCTCTTCAAGGGGGAAACCTCCTTGACATTACACAAAAGAACAATTCTTGGATGATACAAATGAAAATACCTCCTATCTATATATAAGAGTCTAAGGGGTCATAATGTAATCAGAGCCAACGTAAAAATAATAATGTAAGGGCACAATAATAACAATAGTGGGCTTCTATGGGGCACAATAGTAACAATATGGGGACTACATGAGTACAGCAATACAATAAGGGCGTTGTACTAATAACAATAAGGGGTTACACTAGTAGTATAGGGGCCTAACATGCCCCTCTCCTTCAAAAAGTGTTGTCCTCAACGCTTGAGTAGTTCTTGATGCTTTTGTATAAAATTCTTGTCCTCCCATGTGGAATCTATAGCAGGTAAGTTCTTCCACTTGATGAGATACTCTGAAATTGATCGATTATGTAGCTATTGAGTTCTTGTTTCTGTGACTGCTCCAAGTTCCAATATGATTTTTCCTTCCTTGTCAAGTTCTGGCAATTTTGTTAGAACTGGGATATTCGGCAACTTTTGAATGAGTTCCCTCCCTTCTTCACCATTCTTCCATTTATACCTTCCTTTGTTTATCAAATTTGGTTGGATAATTGTATCAACCTCTACCATTTCTGCAACCATATGTTCAATTTCACTCCTTTGGGCATATGGATATCTATAAGGTTTGATGTTTGGAGGAACACATCCTAGAATAAAATGAACAGCATGATCATGATCACAAATACGTGGGAGACCTTTGAGAGTCTCAAATACCTTAGAATGATTGTCCAAGACTTTTTGGAGATCTGGAGAAATACATGATTTCGATGTGCAAACAGTTAGTGAATATAATTGTGCAATTACGCCTCGTTGTTCTTTCTTTATAAGCTTTGTCATTCTGTTAGAGTTGATTACCTTTCCCAGTTTCCTTGTGATACCCTTTAATTCAAATTCCTTTCCTTCCAAAGAAAATTTCATAAAAAGTTCTTGAAAATTAAAAGCTATTGTACCCAAGGACTGTAGCCATTGGACTCCCAGTACAAGATCAGCACCACCCATTGGAATTGAAAACATTGTGCTATTCAATACATATTCTCCCATGGATAGCTGGATATTATGGCACTTTCCAGAGCAATTTATGGTTCCTCCACTTACAACCTTCACTTGACACTCTGGTTTTGGATCTAGGAAGCAATTCAAGTCCTTGGCTATCTTACAATTAATAAAATTATGGGTACTACTCAAATCAATCAACACTATTTCCTTTTTCTTCTTGATATGTCCTTTTGTCTTTACCATTTGAGGAGTGGTAATTCTGACGAATGCATTACAATATATGGTCAGATTCATTTCTTCTTTCTCCGGGGTTGGTTCCTGGGGAGTATCCTTTTTCTGTTGATGTTTCTTGATAATTTTCTTCCTGATATTTCACTATTTGAACCTTCTTCTTCTTGATATGTCCTTCTACCTTGAGAGTTTGGGGAGTGGTAATTTCTTCCAATGCTTTACAAGATATGGTCGAATTCATTTCTTGATGCTCGATGTGATATTTCACTTCTTCAACATTTTTCTTCTTGATATGCCCTTCTATCTTGATAGTTTGAGGAGTGGTAATTCCGACCAATGAATTACAAGATATGGTTGGATTCATTTCCTCTTTATCGATGTGATCTTCCACTTCTTGCACTTTTTCCTTCTTGATATGTCCTTCTATCTTGAGAGATTGAGGAGTGGTAATTCTTGCCAATGCTTTACAAGATATGATCTGATTCATTTCTTCTTTCTCTGGAGTTGGGTTCTGGCGTATATCCTCTTATTTTGATGTTTCTTGATCCTTTTCTTCCTCCTCTTCATACTCTATGTAAAATAATTTCTTCTCAGCACACTTATGACCTTTAGTGCATTTGCTATCATAATTGTAACAAAGCCCTTTTCCTCTTTTTTCTTCCAATTGTTGTGGTGTAACCCTTGTAGGTTGTGGAAGGCTAGAAGAAACAACAATTCCATATGTATAGTTGTGAGGGGTAGACTTCCTTGTTGCCATAATTTTACTTTCCACTATGTAACAAAGCTCTTTTACTCTTTCTAATTGTTGTGGTGTTGCTCTAAAGAAGGTGTTGCTCTTTTTATCTTCATAATGTGTTATCATTTCCTCCATGAAAATTGACCACGTAACAAGTTGTTTACGAGAACAAAGCCCTAAATACCATAAAAATTGATATGGTTCTAAATATGAAGATGCAATACATACCTTTTGTAACAGTGGTACACCATGTAGATCAAAATATTGCTCCATCTGAAGTATCCAATTTACCGGATTCTTGCCATCAAACTTCCTCATCTTGCTCTTTCTTGATTTTAGGAGCTCGATCTTGAAACAACTGTAACTTTGTACTTCCAGATCTTTAAGTTTCAAAATTGTGACTGCAGTAGCCCTCTACGTCCTCTTTCCAATGCCACCAGTTTGATCCAAATTGGATTCTCCAACAAAGAGTTATGCCAAATCTCCCACAGTGACCTGATTATAGACTAGTTCAGTAGAGCGAACTTGTACGACGTGCCACTTGTGACTGTTTCGACCTTTGGCTCAGAAAAATATATACAAGAAACTAAAATCTGTCCTCTTTCTGTACCTTCTTACGAAATTTCAATCCGATCCCCAGAGAGACAGTTATGATGATTTTCCCCAGGTCACCTGTTTGGAAAGTAATTCAAGAGTCTGCAAAAAGACCAACTTCCTCAGATCATATTTCTGCAAATATAGCGCAAAAAGCTCTGAATTTCCGACCCGAGGTTCAGTGCGATTTCATCTCAAATGGGTTTTGTTTTTCGCTTCTGAAACGTCACAGAAAAAAAGTTATAGCCAAAATACCATGATGACCTATTTGGAACAGCAAAACCCTAGAATACAAAGCTCTGATACCAAATGTTATGAAACCAACTCACAAAAAGATAGTAAAGATAGTTGAACGCCTTAGAATTTCAACCTATTCAAGGGGGAAACCTCCTTTACATTACACAAATGAACAATTTTTGGATGATACAAATGAAAAGACCTCCTTTCTATATATAGGAGTCTAAGGGGTCATAATATAATCAAAGCCGACATAACAACAATAATGTAAGGGCACAATAATAACAATAGTGAGCTTCTATGGGGTACAATAGTAAAAATATGGACACTACATGGGTACATCAATAAATAAGGGGGTTGTAATAATAACAATAAGGGGTTACACTATTAGTATAGGGGCCTAACATTGGGTATGCATGCTATAGCCTCTTTGGAAAACCCCTATAACTAAGCAGCTGCTATGTTATGTAGACTATATGGGTTTCTCAATAACTATAAGTTTTCCACAGAATGGATTCCTCGTATTGATGCCTGTGTTAATTACCACATCATGAATTGGGCCACCATCCTATTTGATAACCTAGCCACCATCATTATCAAGTATCGATAGAAGAGAGCCTCCTCTCTAGAGAATCTTCCCTCCTTCTATTTTAGTGCCTACATTATGGACGCCATTTGTTTCTGCATTGCATTTCTGACCAATGGTTGGAAACAGACCTTATAGGACCCCTACCCTATCCACCTTAATCATAAGAAAATATGGGAATCCCGTTATACACCTCATTTCTATAAGATATGTCATTTTGTTGTTTTGCCCCTACATTAAATAATTTTCAATAAGAAAGCCCCCAAGTTTTCCCAAGAAGCCGCAACAGACCTTCTAGTTGTCACAAAATATTTTATTGAAGAATGGTTCACCTACATTAAGGTTTTTGGTAGCACAACCGACCCACATGTCCTTCCTTTATATTTTTTTGATAAATTGTTAGTAAGGGAAATCGCCCACTAGACCGTAGGAAAAATCCTAAATAAAGTTCTCAAAGAAAATAAGAAGTTATTATGGCCCTCTTTTCATGTCAAGTGCATTTATTTTGCTTTAGCAAATTTTAATCATGCCATTAAGGAGTCAACAAACATGGAAGCCCTCATGCTTCATACGTTGCCGAAAAGGAAATTCGATCCAGAAAAGGTAGCACATAACATCACTACTGTGGTAAAGCTCAGTCCATACAACCATGAAGATAATGATTTTGAAGACTTGTTACTATCGGCCAAGTCCTCCAAACAAGCGTTTGAATGGGCTAAAGCAAACCTAAGTCTTGAAAATTTTGAAATATTTCGAGAATTCAGAAATGAAAGGCTCGAAGTAATCCCATTGCACTTGTTGAAGATCGAAGATAAGCCTGCACCAAGTGTGACTTTTAATAGTGAAGGACCTACTTCTCACACAGTGTCTCTGGTGAATACTAAGAAAACACCAGACATGGGGAAGGCCCAAGAGAAAAATAATATATCAGAGTCTAGTAGGAAGTCAGCTGAGAAACAAGTTCTAAGCACCCCACCTAAATAAATCAATTTAGAGGTAAAAGGCAGTAGTTTGGAGTAGGAGTGGGATCAATTTAGTCAAAAACTACAAGACACTCCCAAAACGACATATACCCAAGAGACAAAGGAGTGTCAAACTCCTCTACATATTCAAGCGAATACAGAGTCCAAGAGTATGGATGAGCAGTCCAAACCCATGGATGAGCAGTCCAAGCCTATGGATGAGCAGGCAACAACATCCCAATAGACTGATATTATCCCTACTCTACCCACATCAGAGATCATCTTGAAAGTGACCAGAATCCTTCCACGTGATGTGTTCTACAACTCACTCCACAAGGTAGTAGTAAGAAGACAGAGAAAAAGAAAAAGGGTAGAAACACTCAAGCTCCCACCTGGAAATGATCCAATGGACATATTTTGGAGGGACATTCCTTACAACCCAGTTGAGAACTTGACTAGATTGTCACAGTTCCTCAGAGCACATGCAACAACCACCATGGGCAAAGCCACTGAAGTCTCTACTTTGTTGAGAGAAATGAGGATAGGATTACACGGCTTGCTAAGAAGCTCAAAACAGAGAAAGAAACTGGGAACAAGCAAGTAGTTGAGCATCTTGCCCAATTGCAACAGAGCATGGAGGTCCTGAAAATAATCCACAAATTCGATATATTAGCTAAAAACATGCAACTTCAAGAATTGCAGCAAGCCATGGAAAGATATAAGGATGTTCCTACTATGAAGGAGTTCATTAAAGAGGCTCTGGAACTGAATTCCCTTCTAATGAAACAATAGGAGAATTTCTACCAAAAGATGTCACACATTACTCCTTATCTTATCACTAGCAACCAGCTAACAAATAAGGTGATCAACCAGAGAATCAAGTTTACTAATCTCAACACCAAAATCTCAGATTTCATCAAATGGCAGGAAATAGAAGACGGAAGGAAGGCCAATCTGCCTAAAATCGAGGAGACACACAAAGACATTCTTTTCATAGATTGGGACATGAAAATCAAGCAAGCTGAGCTAGTAGTGGCAAGGAAAGCTAGGGTATCGAAGAATATAATCAAGGCAGTGAACCACACTCTGTTTGTCACCAACTTGCTAAAGGAAGGTAGCCTAAAAGAAATGCCTAATTTGGGTTCTTTGCATAAAATATGGCAAGAAAAGGCAAAGACTCAAAGGGAGGAAATCATAAAATTGACCAAGACCAACTGGGAATCATATTAGCAATGCCTCGTAAAACCACATAGCTAGATCATGACCCTTAACAGCTCACTTCATTCGACTCAATGGATGTTGCCACCTCCCACCGATGCGATTTTTGCAGGAGAGCTCAGGTTACATTTTGGGGCACCACCTCAACTCAAAACAATGACCGATATATGTGATTTGAAGGAGAAGTTGGCAGACAACAAATCATCATCTTAGTTCTGCTCATCAAGCGACCGTTTATTTTTAGAGTTAGTTAATTATTTGAAACCTCCTCAAATTTTTGTATAATCTATTTTTTGCACATTAGTTAGAATAGTATTTATACCCTTCTCATGCATTTAGAGAAGGGTCAAAAATTTCATCAAAAACATTTGCAAATAATGCAATTTTGTAAGTTTGTGAATGCTTTGGTGAAATTATGGAACATGGTCATCTCTTTTAGATATCAAACTACTTTCCTTTGTTGATGCACTATTGTGTTCTTGGGAGATAATTTGATTTGAGGAAAGGAGTTGATCCATGTCATTCGTTAAATGAGTAGAACTTCGCAAATATGGTACTATTATCTTGTACGATTGCTTTTGTTTTCTTTTAATTAGTGACAACACTTTACTTTCATGAATTGTATGTGAGATTTATTCTTTTTGTTAAGCGTTAATTGCACTATTGTATGATGTCTAGTTGAAATTGTTCATTTTCATATATATAATTTATCATATATGCAATGTATTTTACAAATTTCTTTGAATAACTATTTATTCAAAGAAATTATCTTATACTTTATAATCTCTGTTTATGCATGAGTATTCTTTATTATCACATGTTAAGCAGATATCTATGTAGATTGTATACCACACAGAAATACCCGGGTTTATATTAGAATAAGTTAGATAGAAGATTTGCATGATAGAATAGGTCATTTAGATTATCATTATTCTATTTGCAAATGCTCATGAATCACCCACTTTCATCTTAAAACCCACACTGGGAAACTAGTCCCATTATCCCCAGTGGGAGCCACCACTTTAAACGGAAAAGGAGTTGTCTTAAGGTCTAGACTAGGTGATTATCCCCCATATTGGAGCAGTAGAGATATGAGGCCCTTCAACATTTTGGCACTAGAAGGAGGGCCATCCAACTATGAATGGCATATAAACCTAAAGATCAATCAGAAAAAATTCATAAGAGTCAAAAACCCTCCACAACTTCTACACATCCTACATTTCGATCAGAATCTCCTAATCATAAATCTAAAGTTATAGAAACATATCCCTCATCTCCTGAAGTAGTAAGACAACCATCTTCCCTAGATTACATTCCTGAGTCTCCCAAAGTTTTTTCTTTGATATAGAAATTAGAACAGATATCCATTTTTGCTGAGAAGCCATAGAGGCCCGAAGTTTCTAATGAAAGTGTTACTTCCTTATTACAACAAACTGGTGTAATAACTAGATTATAAAGTGAAAGGCTTGGAGTAACCCATTTTGAGTTCCCCATCCCTCCACGATGTATGAAAGTTACCTCACCAAGATTTGAATTAGATACCAGTGAGATCACATCACCTTTCCATCCATTCACTTCTACTCAATCCACAACTTCTCAACTATCCACTTCTTCAATTAGCATTTCCTCTAGTACTAATAACCCAGTAGAAAGTTTTTTGCCATCTATACCTACTTCTGGACCGACCTTCCCATATTCTTAGTTTCCAACTCAAGTTATGGCCAATCAAATCGCTCAACCTTGGACAAACCCTAGTGTTGTCCTGGTTGAAAATCCAAATGTACTCCCAACAAATCCAGAAAAATGGCTACCCAAGTACAACCCAGCAATGGTCTTCCAGCCGAAGAGCATCTAAATAACTTCATGTTGGCCATGAATCTTAATGGATTTTCACATGAAGATGTTGCAATCAGACTATTCCCTTATACCTTCCAAAGATCTGCTGGATCTTGATATTTTTCCCTTCTAGTATGATCAATTAGGAACTAGGATACTTTTCAAGTAGTATTTCTTGCAAAATTTGGTGATGATAGGACCATCACATCCTTTTGATCAATGATATTTCTAATTTAAAAGATAACTTAGATGAAAGGACTAAGGACTTCAACTCAATATTTAACAAGTTGCTAAATAAAATCCCAGTTGCCTCAAAACTTGTTGTAGATGTACAAATAGAATGGTACATATCATCTCTTCCCTATAATATTGCAATTTTCTTAGATAGAGCCAATAATGCTACCCTTATAGAAAACATGAAAGAAACCCTATCTGTAGAAATAAGGATTATAGCTTTAGAAAAGGGATCATAAACAAACGAGAGGAAGTCAAAGAAAGTATCATTTAAGGATGATTCTAAAAAGAGAGTTTCAAAGGACCCTTTTGATCTTGAAGGCCTACAGAAAGTATTAAAGACATTTTCTAATGAAATGATTGAACTCAAGAAGCAAGTCGCAGAGTCCTCTGCTCCCAAGAGACCTTTTTGCTCATTTAAAAGGAATCCTTCTTCTGCATCACAACCCCCGAACACCATTTTGAATGCTGAGATTGATCAAGAAAAGAAGAAGACTCACGAGATAAAGAGGAAGCTGAAACGGAAGAAGAAATTGAATTAAATGGAATGTGGGATTCCATCCTCCCAAGTGAAGAATAGGCACAAGCTATGCCAGTAACTAGGAGGAGCAAAAACTCTCTTGACATCTCTATCACAAATCAGAAACAAAAAAATGCTACTCCTGTAAAGATAAAACAGTAATAAAAAAGTCTTAAGACTAGTCAGACAGACCCTATTGCACTATATTCTCCAAATGCTTCCAAAAAATTGGTAATATCAGATACAGTGGAATACAACATAGTCGAAGATATGAAAAATACTAGAGCAAACATTTCATTGCAAGAACTCACTAAACTCAAGCAACAACATAAAATTTTATTAAAAGAATTAAAAGCAGTTCTTGTATCCCCTCTACCATCTGCTATAGTTACTCAAGCTGCCTACGATATGGGAAAACCTCCATCATCTTCCAACAAAGTAGATCCTTTAGATTTATTCCTACTCAGTGATAGATTTATTTCTCATATTCCTCCATTTCTACTCACTTACATAATTTTCACAGGCATGTTCATAACTATCTTGTTGATTCAGGAGCCTCTTCAAATATTATTCCAAGAGCTGTGTGCACCAAATTGAATATTACACCTCAAAAATATGTGCTACACATAGCTCATCTAAACAGGACAAAAGTAGATGTAATCAAAGAAATAGCATTAGTTTTAATTAGGCTTTCCTCTAATCCAAAAGTTTCGCAAAAAATTGATATTTTAGTGGCTAATATCCCTAAATTTTATGGTTTAATACTAATAGGGATTGTTTTGAAAATTTTCATGGCTACTTCGCAATTGGTTGGTCTCACATGTGGTTTCCACATAATGGTAAACTAAACCAATTCATGGTAGACAGAGAAAGGTTTATGAAATATACAGCCACTAACCTTGAGGGAAGCAATGAACCTGTTGCCTTCACCAACAACATCATTGAAATTACTTGGCTGAGTCATTTTTGGGATTCTTTAATGCTCAGAGGTCTCCCTTCCCAGATAATGTAGTAGTGTCTCAAATAGAAAAAAATTCACAAACAAATGCTTCCAAGTGTGTAAATTTAGTAGATAAAATTTCAAATAATTCTTTGTTCTGGACTCTCTATTTTGACGGTTTCAAATCTGAAGATGATGCAAGCGCAGGATGCATTTTGATCAATCCGCAAGGCGATAAAACCATGTTAGCCTGCAAACTTGAATTTCAGTGTACCAATAATGTCGCTGAATATGTAGCATTGAACCAAAGTCTGTACAAAGCCATTGGCCTTAATGTCAAATATCTGCAAGTCTATGGTGATTCTGAAATAATTGTGAAGCAGGTAAGAAACACAATTCATTGTGTCTCTAGGCACCTTAAACATTATCAGTCATTAGCCCAGAATCTGACTTCTCACTTTTCTGCTTTTAACATTTCTTTAGTTCCTAGACTACAAAATGCAAGTGCTAACTTACTTACTAATGTGGCATCCAATCTTATACTTGCAGACAAATTCAGTCCAGACGATTTTTAATAGAGTTAATATTTATGCCATCTATTCCTGATAATGTAACAAACTATAGAGTATTCAATAACGATGCGGATATAGTTAATTTCCATACACCAGAAGGGTCTTATGAGGAACAGATCATAGATGAACAAGAGCATTATCTCCAAATTAAAAATGATCAGAATCAAAAGCCAATCCCGAAATCTGTAGTTAATATGGAAGATCTCTATGATCTAAAGGATAGATTCAAGAAAGTTACTAACTCCAAAACTCAAAGTTCTACTTTGAGATTTGAAGTAGTAAACTTATGGTCAACTGAAAAACCTCAAAATGTTAACCTAGGTCTTGGCCTATCATCAGAAGAAAGGATATCATTCATTAGGCTATTGAAAATAGACAAAGGTGTCTTTTCCTAGGATTACACAAATCTCAAAACATATGATACCTTTGTAATTCAACATACCATACCTATGACTTCAAACGAAAAGCCAGTTCAACATAAGCTTCACAAAATTCACCCAAACCTTGAAAGTCAAATCAAATCTGAATTAAACAAGCTTCTGAAAGACAAAATAATCTTCCTTGTTAGACACTCTAAGTGGGTATCGAATATGGTGCCTGTAAGGAAAAGGAACAATGATATTAGAATTTGCATCGATTTTAGGAACCTAATAAAAGTTTCTCAAAATGATAACTTTCCTTTGCCTACCATGGAACAGATATTGCAATCAGTTGCAAGTTCCGAATTAATGTCTTTTCTAGATGGATTCTCAAGATATAATCAAATTCTTGTGCATCTAGATGACATATTAAAGACAACATTCAGAACCAAGTGGGGAACTTACGCCTATCATAAGATGCCTTTTGGACTCATTAATGCAGGTGCTACATTTCAACGTGCTATGGATATTACTTTTAAAGATCTGATTAATAAATCATTTTTTATTTACTTATATGACATCACATCCTTTTCTAAGGATAGGAACAATAATTTAATTGACCTGGAGCATATTTTTGAAAGATGCAGGAAATATGGCATTTCCTTAAACCCTAAAAAATATTATTTTGCTTTACCAGAAGGAAAACTCTTTGGGTTTATAGTATCTAAGAAAGGAACTTATATTGATCCCGATAGAGTCCAAGAGATCGAAAAGATTACTCTCCCACATAACAAAAATATCGTGCAATCGTTCCTAGGCCAAATTAATTTTGTAAAAATATTTGTACCAGACTTTTCACAAATTGTCCTACCCCTTCAAACAATGATATGAAAAAAAGAATTATTCAAATGGGGCAAACGCGAAAGGGAGTCATTTGAGTTGATTAAAATAACCATTATTAATGCTCCTTTGCTGACAACTCTTTACTTGCTCAAACCTTTTGTATTATATACTTTTTCATATGATACACCATATGCAACAGTTCTAACACAGCTAAATGATGAAAATATCGGAGCACCTATCTCCTTTTTTAGTTCTAACTTGCAAGGTGCCAAGTTAAATTATTTAGCTATCCAGAAACAAGCATTTGCTATTTTTAAAACCTTGAAACATTTCAGACCTTTTCTTATTAAAGCCCATACAAAGATAATAGTACCCTACCCTTCAGTAAGGCAATTATTAATCCAAAGAGAAGTAAAAGAGAAAAGAGCCAATTGGGTTACTGCACTTCAAGAATATGATGTGGAAATCTGGCAAGCTAAAATTGTTAGGGGTCAACGTTTTTGTAGGATGTTAATAGGAGCTTCCCAATTATCACCAAAAGAAGATCAAGGTAATGACATACAAATATCAGAGGTAATCCTTAATGATACACAATTAAATATGATGATTTGAAATTTTATTTAAAGAAAGGATATGCTCCTATGCACCTTAATTACAAAACAAAGTGTGCTTTAAGGTTGAAATCAAATCAGTATCAATTAATCGATGCTGTATTGTTTAGAAAAAACTATGATTCAATATTACTAAGATGCTTGGAGAAAACTGAAGCTAAAAAGTTCATGCATGAATTACATGATGGACCAGCTGGAGGAAATACCACAGCTCACAAAATCTTGCATGCAAGATATTATTAGCCAATGATATTTAAGGATGCACATGACTATGCAAGAAAGTGTAAAAATTTTCAAACTAAAGCCGGAAGAGAAAGGAAGCCAACATTCCCTTTGCAACCACCAAACATCCAACAACCATTTGAACAATGGGGATTAGACATAATTGGTGAGATTGTTCCTAACCCTTCCAAACTGCATAGATTCATCCTTACAGCTACTAATTATTTTACAAAATGGGTAGAAGCTATCCCCTTAAGGATAGCCAATATAGAAAACATTACGGACTTCATTGATCAATACATAATTACCAAGTTTGGCTTACCCTCAGGTTTAATGTTTGACAATCCATCCTACTTTTCTGGAAATGCAATGGTAGAATTTACTTTAAAGTGAGGTTTTAAACTAAAATATTCAGCCAACTATTATCCCCAAGGTAATGGATTAGCAGAATCAACAAACAAAAACCTCATCGAATTATCAAAACGATTATTAACCAAAATTATAATAATTGGCACAAAGCATTGACATTTGCTCTATGGGCAGACAGAATTACACAGAACGCTTCTATCAGTTCTTCTCCTTTTTCTTTAGTTTATGGAAAATAAGTTGTTCTTCCCACAAAAATAGCAATCCCATCTCTTGCCGTAGTACAATTCATCGATGAAAACCCTTCTTCTTCTCTCCAAGCTAAACAGTTTCAGATTGTTAAGCTTGAAGAAGAACGAGAAAAGGGCAAAGCAACCCACTTCCATCATTAAAAATTAGTCAAAGCCTCTTTTGATACAACCTTTGCCAATCAAAAAAATTTTGAAGTAGGGGATTTGGTTTTGAAATGGGACGAAGCACATGAGGAAAAAGGTAAACATACTAAATTTCAAAGACTATGGCTTGGCCCTTTTCAAATTATTGAGAAATTGGACAATCAATGTTTCTTTTACAAGACTTATCAGGTAAGAAGGATTCCTTGCCCGTTAATGGGAAAATATTGAAAAAATACTTTTCTTAGAAGATAGCCTCTTCCAATTTTGTATCACATCACCTTTCAAATTCTGACAAAAATAAAGTTTAAGTAGTATTTACTTTTGGCTTTTCAAAATAAAATCCTTGATAATATTTTTTATTTTTCGCTTCTATAAGTAAAATTTAAAAGAAATAATTAGGACATCTGAGTACCAAAGCAAACCTCATTTCTTTGAAAAACTTGAT
This sequence comes from Pinus taeda, assembly GCA_000404065.3. Classification (NCBI taxonomy): domain Eukaryota; kingdom Viridiplantae; phylum Streptophyta; class Pinopsida; order Pinales; family Pinaceae; genus Pinus; species Pinus taeda. The sequence continues at coordinate 120,910 of APFE030937028.1, read as the reverse complement.
CTTGCTAAGAACATTTATTCTATGGACAAACTCTTATCTTTTTAGAGTATGAATGTTTTGTTATTAGTCAAGAAAAGAATCTTTAACCTAGTAAGGACTTTATGCAGATCAGTGTCTTAAAACTCTATCATTATCATCCAAAACTCTCAAAAGAGCTAATGATTCACCCCATCTAATAAAATTTTCCTTTTTTAGAGTGTAATTCTAAAATATACAAAGCTTAGAAGATAAAAATTCTCATTGCAAGCTTGTTTACCATGGTCATAGGGAAATAATTAAACTGGTATTACCAATACTGCATATCAAAACTTGGTAATAGCCAATGATCTCATCGATCAGAAGACAAGGGGTCTCATCAAGAGCCAGCTTGTTCAGTTTAGTTACAACCAGTGAATGGCATTGTCATTATTAGGTTACCAAGCCTAGATGATGTCTTTTAAGAAACCTAAAAGAAAAGATTATATTAAAAAAGAAAAAGGGACAAGATCCAAGTGAGATTCAAAGCAAGTGAATATCATTTCGAAAATTGAAAATTGCTTCAGATGGGATAATGAATCATTGTTGGCTAAAAGATAACCCTGTCAAGGTTATGAACGCCTACTGGAAGCAGAGGCTCTATCTGTAATAAATGAGTAAACATCAAAAAAATAATCTTTAGAAAACACCTTCTATATCACTTTAACTCTTATTATTAACAGATGCAAACAATTGTATTTATATTATTACAAGAGTAAAGTAGTTGAATAAATAGATTGTGTAAGTGATGATGCTTCCAGAGAAATTTTGTTTACTTCATAACTTATGTTATTATTATTCCTATAACTCTAATTACATTGAAAGTTTTAGAAATTTTAGAAAACTACTTAGAGACAACTGGTTCTCCCAAGTGAATCGCTAATTGTTGTATTATGTAACAACCCCCCATTTATGAATAGCAATAGCTAAGTTAGAGATATAAATGAGGACCCTTTTTAAATTTTTCATCTTAATATAATAAAACATAACCCTAAGAAATTTCCTTGAAAAATCTTGCAAAACAACCCAAGGATGAGATCCTTATCGTAAATTGCAAATCATACTTTTCCATGTGACTATCATAAAACACCTTTAAAAATTTGTGATGTGCGATCGAACACCCCGCTGCGATATCCCGATTATAAGCACCTTGTCCTTTCACAAATCGAACTTCACAAGCTTCGCAAGTAATTAAGCCATGCCACTACAACATCCATTAACGATTTGCGAAATGTGATATTGCGAATATCGCAATCGCATTTTTCCTTATAGAATGCACAATGTTATATTGTATCCATTCGAAAATTGTGATGTGCGAGTAAGAGTGGTAAGCATGTGAAATAATTGTGTTTTAAATACAAAAATGAACGAATTGACGGGCTAATAAATATTTAGTGGTCGGAGGAGAGATAATTGCTTTCCAAGTTATGGGTAGTTAACGTTGAGTATCTCATTAACCTTTCTCACAATCCAAGTTCATTTCAGAAATGCTTTCAATCTTAATTGCTCGACATTTTCTGCATTGATATATCTTGCCCATTTCAGGAAAGCTACAAAAGACATGTCACTAAGGAAGGTGATGCAGAAACAGAAAAAGAAGAGCATTGCAGAATCCGAGTTTACAGAGATGACTCCCATATTATCTGATACAGTCTATAGCTCTGATGGAGGAGCAATAACTTGGGAGGTCATTTACAATAGGCTTCAGGATGAGCATCCCAATATTACTATTACAAGAGCAACAACTCACTCAACAAGACCTTTGGGGCTTCAATTCAAGGACGCTACCTATTCTTTCCTGCATAAGATAGGATCAAGGACTAAAATCCTCCCATATATGGATATGATTAGGTGGGTGGTCAAAAATCTCACCACTGAAGATAGGCAATTCAGGAATTCAAGAAACGAACTCATAGGATCACTTAGAGTAGAAGACATGAAGAAAATGTATCATATACCTGATCCTGAAGATATATATGACAATACATACATGGCCAGCTTCGTAAATAAGAACCCAGACCCCTTCAAGTTGATTTAGGGCTAGAGAATATTGGACAGCAAATTCAAATTTGACAAATTGGATATGTATGCTACAACCTCCTTAGCAAACCCCTCTAACTATGTAGCTGCTATGTTATGTAGACTATATGGGTTGCCTAATAATTCTTAGTTTTACATAGAATGGATTCCTCTGATTGATACCTGCGTTAATTCCCACATCATTAATTGGGACACCATCCTCTCTAATAACCTAGCCACCATCATTACTTAGTATCGACAAAAGAGAACCTCTTCTCCGTAGAACCTTCCCCCCTTCTATTTTAGTGCCTACATTATAGAAGCCATTTTTTCTGCACTCCATTTCCGACCATGGGTTGGAAATGGACCATACAAGACCCCTACAGTATCCACCTCAGTCATAACAAAATATGGGAATCCATTATATACCTCATTTCAATAAGATATGTCATTATGTTATTTTTCCCCTGCATCAAATAAATTTCAATAAGAAAGCCCCCAGGTTTTCCCAAGAAGCCGCAACAGACCTTCTAGCTGTCGGCAAATATTTTATTGGTGAATGGTTCACCTACATTAGGGTTTCTGGTACACAACCGACCTACACGTCCTTCATTTATATGTTTCTGATAAATTTTTAGCAAGGGAAATCGCCAACCAGACCGTAGGAAAAGGCCTAACTAAATTCCTCAAAGAAACCAAGAAGTTATTATGGCCCTCTTTTCATGTCAAGTGCAGTTCTTTTGCTTTAGAAAATTTTAATCATGCCATTAAGGAGTCAGCAAACATGGAAGCCCTCGAGCTTCATACATTTCCGAAAAGAAAATTCGATCTAGACAAGGTAGCACATAACATCACTACTGCGGTAAAACTCAAGCCATACAACCATGAAGATAATGATTTTGAAGACTTGTTACAGTCAGCCAAGTCCTTTGAACAAGCGTTCGAATGGGCTAAAGTGAACCTGAGTCTTGAAAATTTTGAAATATTTCGGGAATTCAAAAAATGAAAGGCTCAAAGTAATCCCATTGCACTTGTTGAAGATCGAAGATAAGCCTACACCAAGTGTGACTATTAACAGTGAAGGACCTAGTTCTCGCATAGTGTCTCAGGTCAATACTGAGAAAACACCTAATACGGGGAAGGCCCAAGAGATAGATAATATAGTAGAGTCCAGTAGGAAGTCAGCTGAGAAATAGGTTCTAAGCACCCCACCTAAATAAATCAGCTGAGAGGCCAAAGGAAGCAGTTTGGAGCAGGAGCAGGATTAGTTTAATTAGAAACTACAAGACATTCCCAAAATGACAGATACCCAAGAGACAATGGAGTGTCAAACTCCTCTACATATTCAGGAGAATACAAAGTCCAAGTGTATGGATGAGCAGTCCAAACCCATGGATGAGCAGTCCAAGCCTATGGATGAGTAGGCGACAACATCCCAGTAGACTGAGCTAGCAGTGGCAAGGGAAGTTTGGGTATTGAAGAATATAATCAAGGTGGTGAACCACACTCTGTTTGTCACCAACTTGCTAAAGGAAGGCAACCTAAAAGAAATGTCCGATTTGGGTGCTTTGCACATAATTTGGCAGGAAAAGACAAAGACTCAAATGGAGGCAATCGCAAAATTGATGAAGACCAACTAGGAGCCGTATTGGCAATACCTTGTAAAACTGCACAACTAGATCATGACCCTTAACTACTCACTTCATTCGACTCAGCGGATGTTTCCACCTCTCTCTGATGCAATTTTCGCAAGACAGCTCAGGACACATTTTGGGGCACCTCCTCAACTCAAACCAATGATTGATATATGCGATTTGAAGGATAAGCTGGAAGACAACAAATCATGATCTTAGTTATGTTCATCAGGCCACTGTTTATTTTTAGAGTTAGTTAATTAGTTAGGGAGAAGGTTGTTTGAAACCTCCTCAATTTTTTGAATAATTTATTTTTTCACATTAGTTAGAATAGTATTTATACCCTTCACACGCATTTAGAGAAGGGTCTTGAATTTTATCAAAAAAAATTGCAAAGAATGCACTTTTGTAAGTTTGTGAATGCTTTGGTGAAATTATGGAACATGATTATTTCTTTTAGATATCAAACTACTTTCCTTTGTTGATGCACTATTGTGCTCTTGGGAGATAATTTGATTTCAAGAAAGGAGTTGATCCATGTCATTCATTAAATTATCAGAACTTCACACATATGGTACTATTATCTTGTATGATTGATTATGTTTTCTTTTCATCAATGACAACACTTTAATTTCATGAATTGTATGTGAGAATTATTCTTTGTGTTAAGTGTTAATTGTATTATTGTATGATGTCTAGCTGAAATTATTAATTTTCATATATATAATTCATCATATATGCGATATATTTTATAAATTTATTTCGCTAACTATTTAGTCAAAGAAATTATCTTATACGTTATCATATTTCTTTATGTGTGATTAATCTTTATTATCACATGTTAAGATGATATCTATGTAGATACCACATAGAAATACCCGGGTTTATATTAGGATAAGTTAGTTAGAAGATTTTCATGATAGAATATGTCATTTAGATTATCATTATTCTATTTGCAAATGCTCATGAATCACCCACTCTCATCTTAAAACCCACACTAGGAAACTGGTCCCATTATCCCAAGTCGAAGCCACCACCTTAAATGAAAAAAGGAGTTTTCTAAAGGTCTAGACCGGATGGTTATCCCCCATGTTGGGGCAGCAGAGATCTAAGGCCCTTCAACACCTCGTTATAATTATGAAAAAGAGAGGAAACATTCATGTTTTCATTGAATTTTGTGATCTGAATAAATCTTGTCCCAAATAAGACTATCCTATGCCATTTATTGATTAAATTATTGATGAGTGTGTGGGCCATAAGGTTTTTCCCTCATGGATGGATTCTTAGTTTATAATCATATTAGTATTCAGTTTGAAAACTTGAACGAAACTACCTTCACTAGTCCTTGAAAAAAAAATTTGAATAAAGTGATGCATTTGGGTTAAAATATGTCAGAGTCACTCTCCAATGTGACATGTAATATTGTTTCATGAATTGGCTCACATTATTCTTTCTTATCTTGCCAATCTCGCCACTCTCTCGAAACAATGGTCACAACATTTAGAAGATTTTCATACCATATTCCTTTGATGTCACAAGTATAATATATGCCTTAGCCCCCTTAAGTGTGTATTCTACATCCATGCAAGTAGAATTTTTGGTTTCATTTTATCCAATTCCATCATTATTGTTGATCCCCTCACTGTTCAACCCATTATTGAGTTGTCTCCCGCTTGCGACCTAAAGTAGTTGCAAAGCCTTCAAGGGAAGCCTAATTTCTTGCATAAATGTGTCCTTGAATATGCCACCACATATCATGGATTTATTCATCTCCTGGGTTCATTCCATTTGTTTGAGATGATCAATCCCAACATGCCTTCAATGCACTTGAATGTTTCCTCACCTCTAATCCTTTTATTTCCCCTGAACTTTGATAACAACTTCATCTTGTACCTTTATACTTTAACTTATGTTTTTTCCAATGCCTTGTTCCAAGGTGTCAATATATTTGAGCATGTCATATACTATGTGAGCAATAATTGTACTAAACTCCCTATGTCCTACTCCCATGAGGAGAAATTTCCATTGGTTGTTGTATTCCTAGTCTATAAAATTTGTCATTATATTTGACATGAAAAACAAATTTTTCACAAATGCCAACATTATATACTTTTTTTTTATTCACCAAGTAATCAATGGGAAGTATTCCCATTAGATTGTTATCCTTTAAGATTTTTACTTGGAATTTGTGACCCCAAAATGTAATAAGGGCTTGTCCCTTGCCGATTTTATTTCTGAATTTTCCACTACTGTGTAAGACCCACCCTTGAACGATAACCTTGTGAATGAACACTTGTTCACCATCTCATATTATGACCCATGCCATGGTGACATTATCACATATCTGTGAACCCAAAAATTTGGACCATATCTCAATCATGATGGTTGATGATGCATTCACCACCAATCCCCTCACCACCTTCTTCTAGAATATTATATTTATTGTCTAGTGTTGATACCATAATACATAACTGTCTCACCCAACTAAAGCTAAGCAAGTCTTCAATTATTTCCATATTGTGCCTGTGATAGCCACCATTCAAGAAATGTCACTTCCCAAAATATCATGAGCATTGGTTTTTTTTTTTCCTTCTCTCTTAACTCATTGCATTGAGGAATTCAAACATTGTCCCAATTGCTATTTATTTGATCCTAAGGCAAGAGCTCTACCAACCCCATTGCATCCCATTAGTACTATTGGTCTATTCTACAAATTGGACATTAACTTTATGGAATGCAACCTATCCTCATCCAATGGTCTTATGTACATCATTATGATTTTTTATTACTTCAAAAACTCAGTTGACATTATGCCCATCTTCAAAAACACTATAGCTACCACAACTTGTTTATTCTTTAACCATGTCATTGCTTGATTTGGGGTTTCAAAACAATTGGTCTTTGATGGCTGAACTTTGAAGATGAAATAAATATTCACCATCTTATTACCCACAAGGTAATGGACAATTTTAAGTGGTTAACAAGGTCCTTAAGACCATGCTCCAATAGATGGTGAATAAAAAAAAACAACTAGCATGTTATGCTCTTCCTAGAATTATGGGCATGAAAAAAATATTTTTAAGACTAGAACTAGGTTTAGTCCTTTTCATCTCACTCATGAAGATTAGGCCATATTACCAATTTAGCAACAACTCCCCTCCCTTCACCTAAACATCAAAAATTTCCCTGATACTTCTCCCTTCGAGTAGATGATGGTAATGTTGGAGTGTCCCAATGAAGATTGTCATGCTACATTGAAAACAATTGAAGAATCCAAGTAATGTACCAAATCCCAGTTTGACCATAAGGCTCATCATTGTCTCTATCATGAAGGTGATATTTTCCTCATTTATGACCAAGCCCATGATATCCTAGGTCATGGTAAGTTTAAACCCTTATTATGGGGAACTTACATTTTCAAACAATGTTTGGGAAAGGAGCATAAATTATTGAGGGTCTAAAAGGAGAAAATATCCTAAACCCTCCTATTGATATCTACCTCAATAAATTCCACCCTTAAGATTTTTCCTAACATGCCTCTTTTTTATTTTACTTTTTACATCATGTATGTAAGTTTGCATTATTTTTCATCTCATTTTTTGTCTTCTTGCACCTTTCAAATGGATCCATAATCAACACCATATATTGGTTATTCCAATGCTGCAATTTTTTACACACATAATATAGCCTCGATAACATGGACCATTTTTAGCCTTTTGCATTCCCTAGTCCACTCTAGTGCCATTTGCATAAGATATACCGCCAATAATCAAGCCAAATATGATGTTCTTATTGGTTCATTAGCCAATTCCCTTAGTCGTTGCATCCATCGTATTCATGTTTGTCTCAATTCCCAACTTCTTATCATGCAACTGAACGATGCTTCCAATGTGTGTAACCATTATACTCTAGAAAATATCCACGAGTTAGGATTTAAGGAAAAATTAGATTTATGGGGTAAATGATCCATATTGAAATTCTCACTATAACTTTCCTTCTAGAATATTTCAAACATTGAAATTTATAGGTGAAAGAGAGAATACCATTATGAATCTATGGCTAGATTTTCAGACCTTGGTTTTCTATAGTTTCAGAGATATTCTTTAAGGACATTAGACCTCCTAAATGCTCCTATAATCTTCTTCAAATAGGTTAGCTTGGTACTTTCTCTATAACTTTTCTTATGAGGTGTTTTGGATTGTGAAGGTTGGACCATAGAAAAATAATATCTTCATGCACTTGTCGTTAAAATTTCAGACTTTGGTTCACTACAATTTCTAAGATACGGTCTAAGGAAGTTGGGCTCCCTGAATACTCAAAAAATATACTTCAAACATGTCAACTTGGTATTTTCTCTATAAATTTATTTATATTATGTTTCAAACTCTTAAATTGGGAGGAGATAGAGAGGAAACATTAAGGTAATTGTGGTAGAAATTCCATACCTTGTTTCACTATAATTTCACAGATGATTTGAGGAATTTAGTGTTCCTAAATGATCTTTAAACATGCTTCAAATAGACTGGTTTGCAATCATTTTTATAAATTTCTCTTTTAAATGTTTTGGACTATGGAATTTGGATGAAAAAGAGAAGAGACATCTAAGTACCAATGGTAGCAATTGTAGAACCATATTTCAAAACTTAGATATGCGGTATGTTGTGTGATAGGTCTCTAAATTAGACATAAATTAAGGTTCATATTACTATCCTTCAACACATTAAACCTCTCTTTTTGAATTAGATAATGTATTTTTAACTTTAATATGTCCATTAGGAAGGTTTATGAATAATGGCATATTTGTGCCTAATATTATTTATTTTTGTGGCATATTGTGAGAATTTTGGGCAAATTGTGAAGATTTGGAAGACGAGATAATTTAGGGACTTTCTCCCTAATACAGGAGGATCAATACTAAATAATAAATAAATAAGATATTTTGAAATAATTGCACATATTCTGGAGCTCCGATAATTGAGAAAATCTAGTAATGTGTTCGTTGTCATTTAATATAGATTCCTTATATTGGGAACCAAATCCACTATTTGAGGGATTTTGGTGGGGAAAACTTCCTCCTTTCATGGGGAATTCTTCCTACCAAGTCGAATTTTCCTCTAGGGGTTGATTTGTATTAGTCTTATTGTGGAGAAAACTTGTATTTTTGTAGCTCCACTTTTATTTCTTACAAGGATGTAATTGTATTGATGGAAATAATGAATATTGGTGCCATGTTCAGCGTCTAAATCTTGGTCTCCTTCATAGGACTCTATGTTTCCATGGGATTGGCCATATCAGGAGCCTCATACCCCTTTTGTATCATCTACTTTTATTCTTTTCACTTATTTTTCACATGCATCTCTTGTTCTTCTATTTTTCTATTTATGCATTTAGTATTAAATGATTTATTGTAGTATTGGGTTAAATGATTGAAGTAAGTTGTTTTGAAAAATCACACACATAATTTCATCAGTATAACAACTTTTGAAGATCATATTAATCATTGAGCTACTTGGATTAGCTTTCTTATTCCCAAATCTAGATTTCTGGAAGTCCCTTGTGGAAAATAATAGTAATTTTATGCTATTTTTTAAAGCATGATAGCAAGCTTCAATCAAGTTGATCACACTTCAATTAGATCACAAAAAAATTCTATTTAATAGAAAAATTTACCCCATTGCATTTTCACTTAATTAGGTTAGGCATTTTATATATTTACTAGCTTGCTAGTTCTCAAATTTCTAGATTATAGACTAGTGATTTTCTGTTTTAGCATGGGCTAACAGGGGTATTTTTGAGTGATTCCACTTGGAATTGAGACCTACAACATCCTAGTCAATAAAAAAATTTGTCCCATCTAATTTGTATTTGATTTTCTTGGTCATTCAGTGAATTATAGTTTCTTGTAGTAAATCTACAGTTTCCTATAGTAGCTACAAGTTCTCTTGTAGCAGTCTTCTAACATGTATATACTTTCCTAGATTCGCTCAAGAAACTTGGCTATTATCCCTTAGGGTTGAATCAATACCCCTAGTCTCTAAATCAATAATTAGGGAAACTAAAGACCACTTAGGACTTGCCTGTTTACCCATGCAAAACATTTCAACGATTTGGGCTAATGGACAGATTTATGATATGGATAACATAATGATGATTGCCACATCCAATGAATTTTGTTAATGGAACTAATCTATTTGAAATGTAATGATTCACATTTACTTCATGAGATTTACTTTATGCAATTAGAATAGGTTTCCTTCTTTGTATTTTCTTTCTTGCAATAGGTTAAGGTTTCCATTTCAAGCATTTCATTTTCTGCAATTAGTTTAGGATCTGATTTTATTACATTCACTCCATTACATCATGACATCAAAGGAAGGACACATTTTATGCTACACATATAGTGACGATACCTCTTAAGTTTGTATGAACCCTAGGTTGATAACTAAAGTTGGTAGTCTTGGGAGTTGTAGCATTCTTTTTTCAAATCCGAGGCTCATCGGTGTTATTGTCGGGGAGGTGTCAAAGTATGCATTGTTTTCTTCCCTAGTTGATTCATTTCTTTTACTTTCTGCATAAACAAAAAAAAATCATTAGGCACATTTCATTTCAAAAATAGAAAATTGCATTTCATTAGCATTCTTATTCAAAAAAAAAAAAAATTACTTCTCCAACACCACCACCCCCCACATTTGATCACGTGGTGCAATAAGACCCACATCACATTCCTTTTTACAGGTAGAAGAAGAAGAGGTGGCAGATAAGGAGGAAGAAATGCATGGGAATGATGAAAATGAAGAAGATCCTCTTAGATTTCTCATTCAAGATACTGGTGTGAGTGTGCATATGAAGAACATCCCTCCATCTTTTCTTCCAAAATTTCATGGTCTAAGGTCAGAGGATCTGGAATCCTTTCTCTTTGAATTTGAAATTGTTTGTAGATTTTATGGTTACTTATTAAAAACTCAAAAATTGAGATTGTTTTCAGAAACATTGAAGGATAGAGATCTTAAATAGTGCATGAGTTTAGGGACTAATTCAATAAGATCATGGAATGATATACAAAATTTATTTCTAGAAAAATATAAAGATCATGATCTTAAAGTATAAATATTTAGAATGAATCAAAAAGAATATGAGAGCCTTGAGGATTAAATAAATAGGTTCATATACAATGTTAAGAGGGGAAAATTACATCATTTATGATCTGACACACTAAAACGCCTCTTACTTAGAAAAATTAGGGATGAGTGGATTGATATTCTTGATCTCATGAGAAGAGTTGATGTATACCAATTATCATCTGAAGAAATTTTTGAAACATGCAAACACATATCAAGAGGACGGGCAAGAGTAAGTCAATCGGCATGAATATCAGTAAGTCAAGCTAAACTTGGAAATTTACTTGATAACTTTAAAACAGAAATTCTTATAAATATAAGTGAACAAGTAGAAATGTTAATAATACAAAATTAACATAAATAAGATGTTGATATTTGTGTTTTCCATGCAGAATCACGTGATGTTAAACATTGTCCCTCATTACCAAGGTTGAAGGAATTTTACCTAGAGGATAATGGAGCAAGTCAATTTCCAATGTAGCTATGCTATGTAGCTCCAAGAGGACCATGGAAGCCTATTTAACTTGATATGATGTAAGAACCTAATTCACAATTTCAAGCTTATGCACATCCATCTCAAAGTAATTGGAATACACCCTTTCCTTGGAAACCTTGGCCATCTCAAGCCCAAAACCAATGTTGGCAACAAGGTTGGTAAGGAACTTATTGAAACCATCTACAATATCCTCAATATTTTTTTCAATATCCTCCATACCCAACTCCATGTTATCCATACAATCCACCTCCACCACAACCACAACCCCAACCACATCCATCTCAAATATCCACTCCCACTCAACTACCTGTACCACCATTTCCAAACCCACACATGAAATAGCTCAGCCCAATTACAATATTAAGGTACAACACTTCCAAACATCTCCTCTTGATCTAAATGGTATTCATCTTAGCTCAAGAAGAGTTTCGCAAAAAAGAGATTCTCTTGATACCATTGAAGGACAACATGCAAAAAAAGAAGATTCAAATGAGAAGACCAAATAATCATGGGTTGCACTTGACGAAGAGTAGACATCAAAATTAGAGATTGGGAAAGTGCCCTCATGTTTACCATCAAATCCTCTATGTGTTCAAGAGAATAATCAACAAAAATAAGAAGATATGAATTTCATCTAAGAAGAAGACATCCATGATGATCCAAATCAGCAAGTGGACTAGGGGCATCACAACTATATTGAAATATGGTTCCAGACAGTCACTAAATTATAGCAATACTCTCTTCTTTAATTGTTCTTTATATCATCAAAGTCAAAGAATTCAGTCTCTTACTTTCAGGTACGTGTCAAAGGATATGTTTCGAGCCTACACATGATTTTATTTATCATCCATTTATGCAAGTGGCTCCATTGGAAGTATTCCTACACTTGAAAATCATTTTGTTTTTTCAAGTAGAGTAGGATAGGAAAAGAAATTAAAAAAAAATGAAAAATAAGAGAAAAAATAAAATCTCGGGTGGAAACCTCCTTTGAGGCACCTGAGATTGGGCATTGATTGAAAACATCCATGAGGAAGTCAATGGGTTGCAAAAAAGAGAAAAATAAAATATCCTAGGTGAAAACCTCCTTTGAGGTACCTGTTGGGTGTGGAGCCTGATTATCTTTTTTATTCAAAGGTATTGCCGCATTGAACCCCAGTTCCTAATGTGTCCGTTCATTAGACGGAAATCTGATGGTAGAAGTTATGTTTAATTTATGTTTCTTTTCCCTAGAAGGAAACCCCTCGCTATATATGAGGGAATTGTATTGTGGTTATGTAGATGTATATTCTTAGTGAGAAAGAGAGAGGAGATTGTGTGAGCAAAGAGGGAATTACAGTGGATTTGTTGTAGGTTGTATCTCTTCATTTTTCTGGATAATATAAAAGGAAGGACTAGTTGTTTCTTTGTGGACATAGACCAAATTTGGTGAACCACTTATATCTGTGTCTCTCCTATTTTATGTGTTTTCTATTTTCATATTTATGCAATATTTTATGTGTTCCATTGCTCTGTAATATATAATTTTCTAACAATTCCTAGGTAGGCCTACTAATTGAAAACCTCATTGAGGCGGCTAATAGGCCTACAAGAAGAAAAATTCTTTGCTCCGTGTATCTCTTTCTCATGAATGCAGGTGCTCTCCAACCTTTGCAAGAAACAACACAAGTTAGCCACCAAAATAAAAGTTGATCACAAGCCTAGTCAAAAGAAGTCAAATTTTTACTTTCTCCTCCTTTCCTCAAATTCTCCAATAAGACCAAGGCCATGACAATCCATCACCTTCATCTATTTCCACCATACACTCATCATTCCCAAGCTTTTACCACTCATTTTCCTTGTCCTAAAATACTACAAGAAGATCATGTAGTTACTACAAGAAACAAAAATATCTAGAACATAAAATTATTTTTGTCATATCTTGAAAACCATGCATCCATTTGCCAAGTTGTTTTAGGGAGAGATGCATATGGATGATAGTAACATGCCCAAGCAATGTCAGAAAATTCTAGTGCACAATTTTCGAGAAATCGACCTCTATCACCTGCAGTCATTTTTGAATTTTCTTGATATTTGTGCATCCATTTGAAAATTTGTTTCATGGGGAGATGCATATTTATGATGGTAACATGCCTAAGAAATTTCAGCAAATTACTATGCATAGTTTTCGAGAAATTGACCTCCATCACCTACAACCATTTTTATTTTTTCTCAAGATTCATGCTTCCATTAGCCAATTTTTTTTAATGGGGAGGTGGATAAGGATGATGGAAACATTCTCATAAAATTTTAGGTCAATCCAATATACCATTTGGGAGATACGGGTTTAAACAGGCTACTACAAGGTTTCTCGTAGTTACTACAGGATGTCCTGGTTTTCTACAGGAAACTAGTTCAAGTCTATAGGAAGGTAGGGAAGGTGAAATGAAGTGCAGGTAAGGGGTATGATAGTTATGAAAAGTGTGGGGAAGGTGAACATCACCCGTGGCCCAACCCAACACTCCAAGAAGGCCAGATTTGACAAGGATAGATTGCTCATGGTAACTAGAAGACGGAGGTTTAGAATCACCACACTATGAATACATGTGCAAAAGAAAACAAAGGAAATTATCACCTCCAAAGGACCATGGATCGATCATCAACTCAATAGAAACATGCATGCCTCTTCAACAACCATAAGGTAGGTACAGGTATGAAATATTCTTGACCTCTTCTCTTGAGCATATTATAGTTAGGAATTTGTTTTCAACGCATGAGAAATGAGCTTTTATAAGCTAAGGATGGGTCAGTAGTCCTGACCACCTTTAAATTGTTAATGTGGAAAAGCCAAATTAGAAAGGGTGGTAATTTCAAGGAATTGGGACAACAATTAAAAGAAGAAATTTCTGCAAAGTCCAATTCACCACAGCACTCCAATCCCTCCATCCACTATCTATCCATCATTCATCCATTCCATTTCATAAGAAAAAATTAATATTTTTCAAGAACAAACCCTACATTTTGTCTCACCTTGAAATTTTCTTGAAAAAAACACATAGAACATCCTCTCCATTTTCAAAAACCTACACTACTCCCTCTGAGCCCTGGCATCATCCTCCAAACCCTCTACATCATTTATCATCACTCCCACATAGTTAGAAGTCCCTAAAACAGGAGGAATCACTACTATTGAAAGGCACAATGCTGCTACGAGAAGGAAGAAAGGAACAAATTGTGCTAAAAATAAAAATGACAATTCCTAAAAGAGACCTAATCAAAATAGATAACTCCAAGGCCATTAGGCAATCATCTAGGCCACAAAAGAGAAGAAGAAGGCAACAAAAGGAAAGAAATCTTTCACCATCAAAATAAAACTCAAAGTACAGTGATGAAAAGAGGCTTTCCAAGAGGTCTCTAATATTTTTCTAGCTTTTGTCCAAGTCCTAAAAGATGTTATGGAAATGGGAGAAAGGCATGGAAGTCAAGTTGAGGGCCTACCCTAGGCTTAGACTATCATTTATGCTCAAAAAAGGTTTAAACAGATAGCTATAGGGTTTCATGTAGTTTCTACAGGAATTACTACAGGGTTTCACGTAGTTACTACCGGAATTACTATAGGATGTCATAGTTCTAATCTAAAGGTGTTTTGAAGGTTTCAAAGGCATCCAAATGGTGGAAAAAGGTAGGAGGAGGTTGGAAAAGGATGTGGAACACCTTGCCAAACTGAAAAATATTCAAGAACACATCTTGAATAACGGGAATAAGGTAGGCTAATGGTCTCAAGAAACACTATGATTTTTCTATGCACAAGCAGTTTTCGAAAAATAAGTGAAAATGGAATGAAAAATTTCAAGGGAGAGGATATGAATGAAATGGATCTACAAGCAAACAAAGTTCACTTGCAAAGAGGAAAGTTATGTTTTTTTTTTCTTGAAGGACTATTAAACAATCATGAAAAGAACAAATACATTATTGTGTTGTCCTTGCAAAACGTACAACCAATATTCTTAAAATAAAGGACTGAGGAATGCACAAGAGCGAGACCATCAGGGCCATGAATGACGTGCAATGAGGTCACTAAGTTGTTCAAAGGATGAGAAACACTTTCAACGCGGGGGTATGATGGCCCTCTAAATTAGACATAAATTAAGGCGCATCTCACGATCATTAAATACATTAAACCTCTCTTTTTTTATTAGATAATGTATTTTTAACTTTAATACATTCATTAGGAAGGCTTATGAATAATTGCATATTTGTGCCTAATCTTATTTATGTTTGTGGCATATTATGAGAATATTGAGTAGATTATGAAGATTTGGAGGAGGAGATAACTTAGGGACTTACTCCCTACTACAAGAGGATCAATATTAAATAATAAATCAAGAAGATATTATGAAATAATTGCACAGATCCTAGAGCTCCAATGATTGAGAAAATCTAGGAATGTGTTCCCTGTAATTTAATGCAAATTCGTAGTATTGGGAACCAGATCCACTATTTGAGGGATTTTGGTGGGGAAAACTTCCTCCTTTCATAGGGAATGCTTCCTAATCATTTTCCATAAGTACCAAGTCGAATTTTCCTCTAGGGGTTGATTTTTACTAGTCTTCTTGTGGAGAGGACTCGTATTTTTGCAATCCACTTTTATTTCTTGCAGGGATGTAATTGTATTGATGGAAATAATGAATATTTGTACCATTTTAAACTTATAAATCTTGGTCTCCTTCATAGGACTCTGATTTTCCTTGGGCTTGGCCATCCTAGGATCCTCATATCCCTTTTGTATCATCTATTTTTCTTCTTTTCACTTCTTTTTCACATGCATCTTTTGTTCTTGTCTTTTTCTATTTATGCATTTAGTATTAATGATTTATTGTTGTAGGATTGGGTTAAATGGTTGATGTAAGTTGTTTTGAAAGATCACAAACATCATTTCATCATTGGAACAACTTTGGAAGGTCATAGTAATCACTGAAATCCTTGGATTAGTTTTCGTATTCCCAAATCTAGATTTCTAGAAGTCCCTTGTGGCAAATAATAGTAAATTTATACTATTTTTTAAAACATGCTAATGAGATTAAATCGAGTCGATTCCAATTGAGTTAAATCAAAAAATCATTCTATTTAATAAAAAAAATTACTCCATTTCATTTTCACTTGATTAGGTTAGGCATTTGATAGATTTACTAGCTCAGTAGTTCTCCAATTTCTAGATTTTAGACTAGTAATTTTCTGCTATTTTTTAGCATGGGTTAACAGAAGTATTTTTGAGTTATTGCACCTATAATGGAGACCTAAGACATCCTAATTAATAAAGAAATTTTTCCATCGAATTTTTATTTTATTTTCTTGGTCATTCGGTGAATTATAGTTTCCTGTAGTAAATCTGCAGTTTCGTGTAGTAACTACAGCGTCTCCTATAGCAACCTTCCAACATGTATATACTTGCCTAGGTTCACTCAAGAAACTTATTTATTGTCCCTTAGGGTTCAATCAATACCCCTAGGCCCTAAATCAATTAGGGAAGACTGAAAAACACTTAATACTTGCCTGTTTACCCATGTAAAACATTTCAGTGATTTGGGCTAATGGACAGATTTATGAGATGGATAATACGATGATGATTTCCACATCCAATGAACTCTATTAATGGACCTAAAATATTTTAAATGTAATTATTTACATTTAATTCATGATATTTACTTTATCAAATTATAATAGGTTTCTTTCCTTGTATTTTCTTTCTTGCAATAGGTTAAGGTTTCCATTTGGAGCATTTCATTTTCTACAATTAGTTTATGATCTAATGTTATTACATTCACTTCATTACATCATAACATCAAAGGAAGGACACATTGTATGCTACACATATAGTGATGATACCTCTTAAATTTGTATGAACCCTTGGTTGATAATTAAAGTTGGTAGCCTTGGGAGTTGCAACATTCTTGTTGCAATACTGAGGCTCATCATTGTGCAAGTTTATTCTTGGGAAGAAGAAAAAAGAAACAATTTTTGGAAGATGTAGACCTTATGAAGGAAGAAGTAGAAAGTAGACCTAGTGAAGGTGTTGGCTTGTTGGGGCCTTACCCAAGTTCAGTGGTGATTTAGCCAAACATATCACGGTACTACTAGCCCTTTTAGCAATAGCCTACGAAGCGCGGACTAAGATCTCACCCGAAGTAGTATGGGAGGGTGCTAAAACCAGGTTTCCGCAACATGGAGATGTCTGATGAGTTCAAGTGGTCCACGGTTTGACCCTGTGTGTACATCATTACATGCACTTACCCGTTCCTCGTACCCTGAGATGCTACTGTCACACAACCCTACTCGGGGCCCGAACGTTGTTAGTACCCAAGTCCTAACTAATATTCTATCGTTAATTAATTAACATAGCTTACTTGAATGTGTAAAGTATACTTAGCAATATCAATCATTCATACAAGTGTGCACAGTATATAAGCAGTATATTTACAATTGATATCAAACATGTAATAAATCAAGAATAGATACACAAAATTTGGATCAAACTTCTTTTACTATTCTCTTCTCTGGTTACAGACTCGACTCTGCCCTGCACACTCAATTGCAGGGGTCCGCGCACTCAGTTGCAGACAACTAGGCCTCTGTGCACTCAGATGCAGAGCCTTCTTCCTACTCTACGACCCAAGACACACTTAGACACTTGCTCTGTACTTCTACTTCTCAACCTCATACTTCACTCTTACTAACTCTCTTTTACACTTAGAGCCTCACTCTATTTATACAATCCCATGGTCTGCGGACCATGGGTAGGCCGACATTACATTACAAACTAGGGAAGAAAGCCCTATGATTCTAACATACTTCCACGCCCACAATTCGTGAGGCTTTACAACATTATTTGGTCAAAACATGGGCTTTGAGCCCCAAAACATGGTTCAGGGGGGATTCCATGCCTAACAGGCCCCTAACGCAAACATCGTGACTCGCCCTCGAGTCACTCTATCATTGCGGTGAGCTTGGCATGGAGTTCCTCCAAATTTCCTCGAACTGTGTTGATGTCAGCAGTGGACTACGCTGCTGCTTGGTGAACCTATTGCATTCTCTTTTCTGAGATCTCTGTGTTTGAATTGTTTCCTTACATCTGTACCAACATTTGTTGCGTATGTTTATAGTCCTGTGCCTTTGTCCAGCTCCTCAAAACGCAAAGTCTGTGCTTCGGTCAGCTATTCAGATAGCTAGACCACCCATGTAGGGCTTCAAATGGCTACCATTGACTTTTCCTGGAAAGGGTTCTCCATTTAGTTTGACTAGCTAGACCTCACCTCCGTCTGTGACCTCCTTAACCACGTATGGTCCCAACCAATGCATTCTGAATTTTCCTGGAAATTTTTCAAACTTATTGTCATACAACAGCACTAAGTCATTTACCTTGAAGGTGTGCAACTTGATATGGCGGTCGTGCCAAGCTTTTTCACGCTGCTTTTGCACTTGTTGATGAAACCTATCCAAAAACCATTCTTCCTCAAGTTCTTCCAATTGCTAAGCCTTTCCTCTAGAGCTTCACGGTCCGTCATCCCAGTGAGCACTACTATGCGCAGACTAGGCTTCGCATGCTCCATATGGATCACTGCCCCTACTTCATTCTTCAGCTTTGGAAGTTCTTGCACAGTCATGGTTTTGCAAATGGTCCCATAAGCCCATAGAACTGCTGGTACATGTAGGTCCCAGTCAGTTCATCTCACATGGTGGACCATGTTCAACACTTCACACACCTTATCAAAGGCTTCCCCACATATAATCTTT